>JACBWW010000032.1:5842398-5906322 GCA_020086605.1 Lanius collurio | reverse complement strand
CCTTATCCACCACCGCATCACATCCCATATCCCAGCTCATTCTAGATCCTATTCTAAATCCCATATCCTACCCTGTATCCCAATCCATATACTATCCTGTCCCAGCCCATCCCATCCCCCACCCTGTATCCCGTCCCATATCCCACAGTGCATCCTATCCCATACCACATCCTGTATCCCATCCCATATTCCACCCTGTATCCCATCTCATATCCTACTCTGAATCACACCCCATCCCATATCCCACTCTGAATTTCATCCCACCCCTTACCTCCTCACCACAATGCCACCAGAGCTCCCCCGTGCCATCCCAGTGCCTCCCAGCCCTGCCCAGTTCCCAGCTGATCCTCCAGCAGTGCCTGGGAGCACCCTGAACACCCCCATCCCGGCAGGTGTGGGGGCTTTGGGATGTCTGGGGGGGTTGTAGTGATGCAAGAGGTGTTGGGTCCCCAACGAGGACATTCCCCAGTGCTGCAGCTCAGGTAATGAGTCGGTGCTAACGAGCCCATAATTAATTATCATTTCTTTCAGTGATGCTGAGCACTGGTCCTCTTTGGCGGTCAGGAAATGGTGAAACCAGAGCAGGGGGAAAGCTCCCAAACCTCCCCTAAACCGCCTCAAAACTGCCTGGTGTGCTCACAGCTGGGTTTAGCTGCCCAAAACACTCAGAATTCACCCTGGCTGCTGTGCCAGGGACACCAAATGCACCTGGCTGGGGACACCCGATCCCATCCCTGGCTCAGTTTCCCCTGCACTGCCTGGGCTCTGCGTCCCATGTGACCACAGCTCCCTCCTGAATTTGGCTGCAGGTTCCCAAGCAGAACCCCCAAAAAACCCACCTGGCTGTCACTCCATGGGGGATTTGGCCTCGGAACAGGATTTGGGGAGGGAGTTGCTGCAGAGACAGGAATGGGGAGCCAGAGCTGGGAGCTGAGGGGAGCTTTTCTAGAGGGGGCAGCCAAGCCTGGAGAGGCCTGTCCTGGTGGGGATGTCTCCACAACTGGTGGCAGCTGGGTGATGCTCTGTTTCCAGAGCAAGGACAGACCCAGGAACCAAAATGCTGCCAGCAACACCAGTCCAAAATCACTCTATCCCTTCCTCTCTGCCCCTGTGCATAGGGTTGAGGTGGCAGCATGCCATGGGGACGGATCCAGCTGGGGGGGACACAGTGCCCAGATGCAGATAGGGTTGAAGGGCATGAGTGTGCTCTTTCCACAAGGATTAGACAATAGTTTGGGGTGGTTTGCTGCATCTGCTGAGCAAAACCTGCATCCTGCATCCATTATTCCTGTAGGGACTAGACAAGCAGGCGGCCATGTGTTGGACCTGTGTCTCTGTTAAACTCCAGCCAAGCAGTGGGGCTGGATTTGGGAGGTGCAGCCCCTGGAGCACTGCCAGGGCCATTGCTGCTTTCCCCTTACCTTTGTCCCTGCCATATTCCACCCCTCCTCCGAGCTGACAGCAGATGTCACCTCCTAGGAGGAACCTCCTGCATGGTCAGGACTATTCCTGGTTTAATGCTGGAGAGGGAAAACAGCCCATGACAGGAAAATCCAGCATCGCCAGGGTGAGCCCGTGCCCTTTGCAGCACCATTATCTTCCCAACACCCCGCAGCGTCCACAGCGCTGAATAATGCATCAGGTCCTGGGAAACAAAGGAGATGAGGGATTAAAAACAGCACAGGGAGACCCTGGCATGGAGGGGGGGCATGCACAGGAGCCCCATGGGGCTTTCCTGGTCTTGGCCAGGAGCCAGGGCTTTGTAGCAGGACCATACCAGGGTTTGACCAGTAGTCCAGGAGAATAGCAGTGGGACATGGAGCACAGCCCAGCCCAGGGTGCAGGATCCCAGCCAGAGAGCTGGCACTGGCAGCAAACAGCCAGAATCACACCTGGAATGGGATGGAGAATAGCCATCCAGATGGGAAAAAATCAAGAAAAGCAGGGAGAAAAAGCTGCCAGGCAGGCAGGCAGGGTGAAGCCATGAGAGCAGCGACAAGGGGGGATCTGGTGGAGAACAAAAGGGGAGAGAGGGAAGGAGCAGAAGGGTCGGTAATTGCAGGCAAAAAGGCAGAGCCAGCCACGGCTGGGGGGAGAGGAGGAAAATCATCACTTGAAAGAAACCGAGGATTTGGGAAGGAGAAAGAAAAGGCGATAAATAATTAAAGGAGATCAAACGAGGCAGGCAGCAGAACAGGCCTAATTGCAAGGATTTGCACTGAGGTTCGACATCTCCAGCAGCCTCCTCCTGACGCAGAAGAAAGGGCGGCCGGGAGTGGCGGTGCTGTGCGGGAACGTGCTGCTGGCACGGCACAGGCAGGAGCCCCTGATCAAAGCCTGGCACGGGCTTTCATGGTGCTCAGCAACCCCGACCAGGCAGGGGGGGAAGAAAATGCCAGAAAATGGGGGGGCAAAGCAAAGGCATGAAGGGGAAGGGGCTGAAGGGCACTATGATCCCGTGAGAGCCCAGGGTATGACAGGGATGGGGCATCAGAACAGCCCCACACGTGCCCAGGGTGACCTTGGGCCATTCGATTGTGGCCCAGCGGCTGGAGGCTCCCATCGATTTGGGCTTGACCATGTGGCCACGTGGCCCAGCTCAGTGCAGGGGTGGGTTTGCTGGCTTTCCTGCTTCCCCAGAGTTTCCTAACCCTCTTAGCACTTGGCACAAGTTTTTATTCCCTGTGGATTTATCAGGTCACTCTTTGAAGTCCTGGGAAATGTTCTGTACCCACACTGTGCTGCAGCAAGGAGATGCCCACATCCTGTGCCCACCTCCCTCAGCTCATCCAGGAGCTCTTGCCTGCTGCTTTCCTTGGCACCTCCTTAACCCAGAGGTAACAAGTCCAGAAGGAAAGAACAATCCAGTGTTGCCCTTCCAGCCTGGAAGTACCTCTGAGCAGCCATTAATCACCAGAGCCACCCTTTGCTTTTACAAACCCCCTCAGAGCACCACCCAGCACAGGAGAAGCAGAGACCTGCCACTGTCCCAGAGCCCCCAGCTGCATCCTGCCCTACGTCCAGTGCCCACAGTCTTATCTGTGACCCCATCCAATCTGTCCCAGTGTCCCCACAGAGTCCCCGCAGGCAGCAGGTGCCAGGGATGGGCAGTGTGGTGGCAGAGCTCAGCTTGAGCGTGCTAACCTCTCCTAACAGGCAATCAAATCCCTGCCCCGGCAGGACTCCCTGCATATTAATTGCACTGCGTTATCCAGCCATCTGTTCCCACAGCCAGGAAAAGAGCAGTCCCTTTGGTCTCCTTTATTAACAGGTTTCCCTGTAAATGCAAACAAACCCTCCCGCCTCAGCATCGCTCTCCAGCTCTGCTTTGAGGCACCCAGGAGGGAAGTGGGAGCTCTCGGGCATTTCAGTAAATCAAGAGCAGGGAATGCAAAGGTGGTGATTTCACACTGCCAGGAAAGGGGGAGAGGCCTCTGCAAAGCCAAATCTGCAGCTCAGATGGTTTGTGATGCTCCTGCTCGCGTTAAAGCCCTTGCCTTGAGAAGGAAGGGGGAAGCTGAGCTGGCTGTGGGGGAGATCTGCCTGCACCCCCAGCCATGCCCAACCAACCTCGGGGTGCGTTTTCACCTCTCCTTTCCCCGTTCCCAGGCAGAAGATGTGCTGCCTGCTCTGAACTGTCAGCCCCAGTAATGCAAGGCTGAGCACAGGGTACCCCAGTGCTGGTGGTGCAGATGCTGGGCTGCCCAGGGAAGGAAAAGGGCAGCAACAGCTCTCTGTCCTGGCACCTTTCGTGGGGAGAAATCACTGGAGATTGTGAATTTTGGAGGTGGGCTCCTGAGAGAGGGTAAGAGTTACTCAGCATCTTCCTGTAGTACCTCCAGCCCCTCCCATTTTGCTCTTTTGCTGGAGCTGGGAAGGCAGCCAGCTTTGGCAAGGCAGAGGCTGCACTAAACTACTGTTTCTTCTGCTTCTCCTAAATATCACCAAAATGCTGTGGATGGTCTTGAGGCTCAGGCACGTGTGATGCAGCTGTACCAACCTTACCCCCAAGGCAAGTGGCTGCTGGCATCTCTCAGCACCCAGAGCCCCCCCAGTGTGAGGTGGGGCTGGGGTGGGAGGTCTGTACCCCACACCAAAGCACCGGCCCTTGCGCAGAGCCAGGAAGGGAAAACAGAGGTCCCAGCAATAAAGGACACAAGTCTGCCAGCCTGCTCCTGTGGTCATTGCACATGAAGTGCCCCACGACAGGGATGATCAGGATGAGACCCCAGGTACACCATTCAGCTTTTGCTTTTCTCCTTGTTCTATCCTTCCCTGCATTTAACACGCTGCTGCAGCAGCACGGGAGCAGCAGGTGGGCTCGAATGACCTGACATATGGCCATCTGGAGAATCTTTATTTATTACTCTCCACACACAATTCCTTTGTATCTTGACATCTGTGCTCCAGCACAGAGCTGGGCTGCCCGAGGAGGTGGCAGCTCTGTGTGCAGAAATGATGCTGCAAGGGAAGAGGTGCTTAGAGACCATCAAGATAAAAGTCTGCTCAGTAAAAAGGACGAAACCCAACAGATCTGCACGGGGCAAGTTTTTCACCTTGTCTAGACCTGGTCACTCCCGCCACAGGAGGTAAACACAAAGGCTGCCAGCACTGGAGTGAGTGCTGTGACTCAGCAGGGCAGCCCTGCTACAGATCTTACAGGAGAGGGGATGAAGGTCAAGTGTCTTGGAGCCACAGCACCAGGAAATAACTTCCAGGACAGAGTGCGGGCTTGTCTGGGTACAGCCAGCTGATTCCAACTCCTCCCGAGGAGGGGTATATCCCAGATCACTTACACCACCAGGGAATCTGCTCAGAGAGAAGGGGTGGGATGTCCCACACCTTCACAAACCATCTCCAATCTTCAGAGGGATTGTTACCCACCACAGCACTGCTCAGCCACAGGGACAGCACAGTGACCGAGCAGGGAACACCCACACAAGTCCATTTCTCATCTTTAGCCAGTATCCTGGCCTCTGACTTCATTGCAGAAAGCCACAAGAAGGGTGTCTCATCTCCCTTCCCAAACGGGAGCAGATTTCCAGGCACAGGGAATAGCTGCAACTCCAAAAATGCAGCATGGGATTACAGGGAAGAAGAAACAACCCCAAAATCCAATCAGTGCAGGGACTTTGTTAACATTCAGGAGACCTGAAGGAGACCCTGGAGAACCTGCAAGTCAGCAGGTGCTGAGACATAATCCTCTTCCACCTCAGCTCCACTTGCCCATGCTGCCTCTGAGTCCCTACTGGTACAAGCAAAGCTTTCTGCTTGTCCATGCAATTCCCCCATTATTGCTGGGTATGGACTGCTGACACAAGAAAAGATTGAATAACCTAAGCCCCACGATGAACCTCGAGTTCTGAAGTCTCCAATGCTCAGAAATCTGCTCTATCTGCTGTATTAAAAATAGCAGGACTGGAACAAGTGCGTGTTCCTGTCCGGCTGGTTACAAGGCAAGGCTTTCCCTGCAGCCTTGTGGGGCAGTGCCCCCGGACCACCCGGGCACCCAGACTGGCACCCAGACCTCTGGCAGGTGCATCCACACAACTTTTAACACCCTGTGCTGTCTGTTTCAGGTTTGAAATTGCTGCCAGGCCTGCAAGACCCCTACACCCAGTTAGAGCAGTCTGCCACACGCTCTCCATTTGTTGTTTGGAACAGCCTTTGCCATATTTACTGGGTCTGGCCTGTCACTCCTCCTCACTGTCCTCCAGTTCCGCCATCCTCCCCTGCCCCCCTCCAACACGATCTTTAATTCTTTAATTCTATTAATACCACCTAATAATTACTTTGTTCCAAGCCTGCTGAGTAATGACTGCCAACGCTTCTATTTCATTACTATTCCTGTAAAGAAACCAAGCTTTTAACACTCTGAATTTCTGCAGAGGAGTGACAAGGACTATGCTTGCTGTCCTCCTTGCCCACATCTTCCACAGGGCAGGAAAAGAACGAGGCACGTTATCCTCCATGCATCTGCAACAGTCACAACTGTGTGATCTGGTTCATCAGGATGAAATAATTAAAATTTAAAAAATCAAACCCAGTTCAGAGAGCTCAGAAAAAAAAAAATACAAGCGGGAGGAAAAGAAAAGGCAGTGACCAAAAAGCAACTACTATTTTTAGGTATTATTTCTTATAAGTCACTACTCCATGTTCTCTGGTTCAAACCAGCATTCACCTCAGTTCCTCCAGAGGTGCTGGGCTTTGGCTTTTCCTTCACTCATCAAAATTAAGTCTGCTCAACTTAGAATTCAACCTACACGGATGAGAGCAATTCAAAGCAGCAGCGTAAGCAGCGCAGAGCACGGAGGAAGAGTGAATTAATAGCTTCCTTCATTAAAGCTTACCTTCAAAGAAGTCAGCAACAGAACTCGTCATCACCATCTTCTCGCAGACATTTATTTTTATATTCACAAGAGGATGAATGTAAGAGAAATTTATGGAGATGCTAAATCAAGGCTTTTGTTCCTAACAAGAAAGAAGTTGCTCTCAGCAGTTTAATTATTGTCTTAGTGCAGGACTGACATTTCAAATGCTGTGCTCTTTCACTAACTCCTTTAAAATCAAACTACTTAAGAGATTAAGGTAACACAAGGTAACAGAGGTAATGCCACCTCCTGAAACAACACCTCTGGGATCATTTCACTGTTATCCCTTGCACAGCCCCTACACCCATCTTGATCTGATCACACCTGGTTCCCAGAGGCTGTGCTGAACAAGGAGCACAAACCCAGGCAGCAGCAGAGCTGGGAGTAATCAGTTCACCCACTTTCTAAGGCTATTTTATCCCTGCTGAAACCAATCACCTCTCAGAGACCTACAGTCTCCACTTTCCAAAGTACAAGCACATCAGGAGAACTCCACAGGGTACACTGAAAAAATGAGGCCGTTTTATTGATGATTAGACTCTGCACTGGCAACAAGCATCAAGCTAATACAGACAGACTTCAATCAAAGCATGAGCTTTGAATCCGAAGTCATAAAGTGACATGATGCCTTAATAAATTAAGGAAGTTAATTCCTCCCCATCGTCAAGTCTTCACTTGAAGTTCTTTGCAAATTCCTCTCCTTTCTTAATAGAAGCCTTCAGCTCAGACATGGCCGCAGCAACCATCTTCTCTTCAAAGGGGGAGAGCTTGCCAAGGCCTAGGTTCTTCTCAATTCCTTTTTTCTGAGGGAAAGAGGATTTAAGGATTAACCATTCATTGAATGACCTAAAGAGTAGCTTAACTGACTAAGTATTATCCAGCTGAGACACAGACCCAGCCTGGGACCTGTGTCATCTCTAGTCTGCCAACCCTGTGCTTCCTGGAAAGCCTCAGAAGCCTCTTACTATCTGTGGCAACTTCTACAGCCCTCACAAACTTCTCATTCACTGTGCACAAGTGTGAAAAGAGAAGCCAACCCAGCAGCTCATTCAAGAGGAGACTGACACCAACTGATCCTTCCTAACTCCAGATCCACCATCTGGTAAGAGTATCTCCTCTGGTGTATGTCCTTTGCTTGCCACCTCAAACTCCTCAGAGTGGCACTCCCAATTTTTCAAGATGTCTACATTCCCTCTTAATATCCCTCTGCTTCCAACCCCTCACCAGCCTGCCCCTAAGACAGCACACACCACCCTTTGCGTCCCAGCAGCCACAATAGGGCTGCAGCATCATTGTTTTCCACCACTCCACCAGGGTATGAGTGACAAAAGGAACATTTCTTTCAGAGTTCAGAAGAGGTCCTGAAAGCAAGGTATCAGTCCTAATCCATGCTGCAGCTCCCCATGTGCCTCAGTTTCTGAAAGATTTGCTTGTAGCAGATGAAGCTGAGGAGACAGGATTGCTGAATCTGGTTAATCATATGAAAGGCCAGAGTAAACAGGCCTGACTTGAGGCAAGTGTGACCTCTAAGTCGAGTCTGACTCTCTGGTTAGTCACTGATCTGCAGTCTAAGAGCCAATAAAAGCAGCAGCATCCTTGTAAAGCTGAGCTATGTGCCTAAATACCATACCCAAATATTCCAGACTCTTAAAGGTACACTCAGGTGTTAACTCCAGCAAGAGCAGGCATTCAGCTAAACTGAAACCACTGAGTAAAACCCACATGACACAACCAGTAGCTGCTGTTTATGAGGCTCATGATGTGAAGTACATACCCCCAGCTGCAGAGGTGTAGAGAAGTATGGGCTCTCTGTCACATCCGATCGAACAAAGGCACATTCAACAACCCCCTGCTTTCCACTCATGGCATCCAGCAGGGAGAACACAAATCGAGCACCAGCATAGGCCATAGACAAGGTGGCAGATCCTGGAAGAGTTAAACCACTTTCAGAACAGCTCACATTGAAATTTGGTACTTCCTTTAGCATCAAAGGTTTCCACACTGATGTGTTGTACAGAGTTGTAATAACTGTCACTGACCTCAAGCTCATGGCCAGTTGGATAAAGCAGCAGCTTTTGGCCAGCTACATTTATGTAATTGACCAAATTTATAAAAGAAACAGCTTAATTTGACAAAGAAGATTCTTTTTAAAGCCATAGGTGGTGTGGGATCAGTTAATATTTAGTCTCACATACTGAGCTGTTTCTTGTAGCACACACAGCCCAGGCAGCAGGTGACAGAGCACAGCAGTTAGATTGGCAACCAGCAATTCATAACCTGTAAATAAGATTAAACTGCAGAGCACTGCACCCCTACAGACAGTCAACAAGAATTACTTGGAAGCTTTACTCAAGAACCCACCTGCTCCTGCTTTAGCCTGGACAACTTCAGTGCCAGCTTCTTGAATTCTTGCGGTAAGCTTCTCCAGTTGATCCTGAGGAAACTCCACTTTTGGTGTGCACTGGATGGGGAAAAATAAAAGTTACTACCAATACCAGAACCCCTCCAGATTTAGCATAAAGCACACAATACTTTTTGTACCACTGCAGTTGTTACCAACAGTTCTCAACTGGGCAAATGGGCTTCCCCAGCTCACAGCTTGTGTGACACTGATCAGCTGCAAAAGTCACCAGGGCTGGAGTTACTGCATGGCCTGGAACAGGAACCCAGCTGTGCCCAGCTTCCTCAGGGACAAACCACAGCTTCAAAGGCAAACCAGGGCTTGCCATGGTTCCTCACTACTGTGTAGTCCTGTGCACTACAGACACCTTCCAAGCATTAGGAATTTCACAAAGTCATCTTGTAAATATTTGGGTCACTGTGGCATTATGGAAGTCGATCCACTTTCCCAGCAGTATTAAAGAATTCACTGAAGCTTCACATACATCTGTGCCAGTAGCTTAAGCACAGTTGTGTCTGTCCCAATAGACTGTTTAACCAAAGCACCTCTCAGCACTCAGCTGCTCCAAAGCCCTTGCTCTTATTCCCTAAGAAAACCCTTCTGTGAAGGACACTTTACTCCCCACTCAGAGCGCAGCTTTTCCCCTTTTGTTACAGATTGCTCCTTGGCCATATCCCCATGAGACTGCACCTGCTTTAGAACTGCATTTCAGCCTGGCTGAGATGCATGAAGGGACTGACTACCAGTCATGGCTGGAAAAAGCCTTCCTGCACAGCCTGAGCTGTGCCTTTCAGTGCTGGAGGTTCAAGTGGTTTCCAGTCCATCACAGCAAAATCAATTCAATTTTTCTGCTGAAGCCAGGTATTCCTGTCATGAGATACCTGTCACAAACAGTGCCAAGACACCTGAACACCCACACTACCTCTCAGTTCTTATCCCAAACTCCTTGAGAGGAAAGGTAGAACTGTTTATACTACCCAGAGGGGTTCAGACTTAGATCACTGTCTTCCACCTCATCCTGCACCCCAACCCAGAAGGAAAGCAGCCATGAGAGCAGGGAAGGCTCTCTGTGCTCTATCCTAGCACATTACCTGCCATCACAAAGGCACTTTACATTAACCCTAACATGCTGACAAGTGTGCTGCCACACACAGCTGTCACCCTGACTTACCTGAGAGATCAGAGGGATGATGGTCTTCCCAGCATGGCCACCAATAACTGGAACAGTTACTCGAGCTGGATCCAAGCCCTAAAGGAAACATGAAACTTTCCAGCTTCTGAAGCACACAGGCAAGAAAAACAAATGGTAACACCACACTTCATTCTCTGCCCTGGATATCAGGACACACAGGGCAGGAGTTCCTGAGGCAGCTGCACTCCAGGGAGAAAGCCTCGTCTACAGAGTGGAACTCTAGGTTACTCTGATCACTTCATACAGTCACAGGATATTAATACTGCAGGTTTGGATAAAGAGCAGCACAACACAAACACCACCAGGGCTATTAAGAGAAATAACCTGTTACAGCCCCTGATACTTTGCAGAATATCCTGTGACACACAGCACAGAGTCTGACTTGCAAACACACACTACAACTCAACCCTCTCCTCTGGTTGCATGGCATGGTTGGGAATGCCAAGGGAATTAAGGCCAACATGTAGCTCACTTGCAGGGCACAGCTATGAAAAGGAAAGGTCAAAGTCTCTTGAACCACATTTTGCAAGAAACCTTATCTTCAGGCTCCTCTAAATAAGGGAGATAGGGAATCATTGCCTTTGCCTCTAGCTGCACAGAAATCCGAGCTCCTTTGGCTCCCTGCAGTGATTTTGAAAGCATTTCTTTATAGATTTGATGATCAAAGCAGGCAGTATCCCTCCCCCTGCATATTAACCATGACCTGCCTTTAGTTCAGCCACAAAAGTATTCGCTCTGACGATGTCCAGTGTCGTAACACCAAAGATTTTGTTGGGATTATACACACCATGCTTCTTGAAGACTTCTGAAGTTATTGGGATGGTTGAATTTACCTACAAGCAAGAAAACGCAAGCACTGAATAAAAGCAGTTTAATAACAAAGCCAATGCATGAACTTAACAGGCCAATTAACAACCCAAACTATACTTCCAATTTGGAATTAACTGTACCAATTACTTTAATGCCTAAATTGAAGAGCAATTTACAGTCACACTGGAATAAAAATCATTAATTTTAAATAACCATTAAGACAATATATTTGTTCATTCCCATTACAAAGACTCCTCCCTTAGTGAGCTAAGGCTTTTATCCCAGCTCATACACCAGCTTGCATTATAACCAGTCATGCAGATTTGGAGATATTAAGCCCTTTTATATCCAAGTTTCCTCTGAATTAAATATAGCCAAGAAAAATGGGTTAGTAGAATCAGGCTTCTAGTGCTTTTCTGCAAATACACTGCAGACCTTAAAGATACTGGTCAAAATTAGTAGGAATTTGGATTTCTCCTGTATTCTCAGTCTGGAATTTGGTGAGGTTTTTCTTTTACATTCCAAGGTCTCCAGAAAACACTTACTGGGTTAGAAATAATACAAATCATGGCTTCTGGACAGTGCTTTGCACAGGCAGATGTCAAAGAGGCAACAATGCTGGCATTGGTGTTGAACAGGTCATCACGGGTCATACCTAAAACACAGCCAGGATTAAGTTACCCACAGCTACCATCATAGGCAAGAAATCCAATCAAAACCCAATATTCTGCTCTGGACAGACACACATCAGCTTCTGGTTTCACAGATCAAGAACAAATTCTCCAGTTGCAGTAATGAACTGGCTCCAAAAGTAACTCCTCTCACTAATAAAGAGATCAGCCCTTTTCAGGAGCAACCAGCCCAACTGTTCATTGTCAGAACTCACTTCACTGAGGCTGCCTGAAGTACACTGTGACCACACAACCCACACCAGTGGTGCTCAGAGCAGCACAACTGCTCTCAAGATGAATTCTCCTCCCTCTTTTAAGTCACTTCCACAACTACAGCTTAAATGCCAACTGCTGCATGTAAAATATTGCTGGTTGTATAAGTGCCACCCCCCATTTCTATTGCAGCAACTACTTTAACTATGAAAAATGAAGATTCAGGAAGAGTTAGACATTAAAGTCTAGAATTTTGTTATGTTCCTAATAGGGTACTAGAAAGCAGAGTGGAAATGGAGCAGGTCAGAAACATTCTAGGAAGGCTTAACAGCATTTATTCAGCGATGCCCCAAGAAGTTGCTGTACAATTGACACAAAACAAAATGGATTCTTTCTCTTCTGCTGAGAAATGAAACAAAAGAATCAGTTTTTATGCCTTGAGTATTGCTCTGGGACAAGAAACACTAAGGGAGACTTAGGATCACTTGCATGAAAAATGTTTGCAGTTCAGGCCCAAGTAGGAACTCTAGAAATCAATTCAGGCAATTTCACAGGGGACAGTCTAAGGCTGAATGAGCTGCCTGACACCACAAGGAGCTCTGGGGCAGGGGCATTAACAGACCTCTTACACCCCAAGAGACACAGCTCTATCTGAGTAGCAGAACTGCAGAGATCCACTTCAAAGCAGCCCTGGGGCTTTCCCACAAAGAGAACACACCTGGTTTTCTAGGGACTCCTGCAGGAATAACAACAACATCACAGCCCTTCAGACATTCTGGCAACTGCTCAGGTCCCATGAAGCCTGAAATGGAAGACAGTCAGGCATTATGTTTTTGACAGTTATTAAACAGTTGACACTCATGCCCAGAGGCATCCAAAACCTTTTTTTTTTTTTAATTTAACCTTCAATTCAGACTTAATGCTGAAAAGTAAAAAAATGCAATTATGGATGGATCCCATTTGATGTTTTATCCTTGTTTCAAAACCGACAGAAAGAGTGGGGAGAATCTCACATTCACCTGTTTTCCAAACTCCCAGTTCCTCCTGCTACATATATTTACTCTCCAAAAGCCTTGGCACAAGAGTCAGTGCCCCCAAAGAACTGCAGACAGGCACATTCATGTAAAATGTCACCTTTTGGTGATCTTCAGATAAAAGAAAGATGAGTAGGTTAAGTTTTGATTTCATCAGAATCTAAGTGAAAAGAAGCACATGGAATTCACGTGAATATCCAGGGAGCGTTAAAGCTATTTCTAATGAAACTTTTAAATTCAGCACTCTGACATAATTTCACTGAGTGTTTCCTGCCAGATAGTACAAATTCCCCTTCAACAGTGCAACCACAACCCATTTTCATCTCCATACATGTCAATCTAATCAGCTAAACCTTAATTAATCATTCACTGCTTAAGGAAAAAGCTACTTAAATTGATACTGGGCCTCAGGATCACTGGGTGAAGATTTCCCCTCACAAGCAATGGGCATTCAGGGTCAGAGCCACCCCTGTGGGAGGCTCCCTTTGGAACACAGGCCATTGCCATGGTACCTTTGACACTGGCTCTGGTCTCAATGTGGCTGAGGTCAGCTGCCACGCCTGGAGTGTGAGCGATGTCGTAGAGGCTGAGCTTGCTCACCAGAGGGCTGTTCTTCAGGAGCAGGGACAGGGGCTGCCCAATGCCCCCTGAGGCCCCCAGCACTGCCACCTTGGCATTGTTCTGTGCAAAAGAGACAACAAACACGTTGTAGAGATGTTCTGGCAGTTACCCCAACAGTGACCTTGGGCATTTCACCACTCTTTCTTTACTTTTAGTTCTATTTCTCAATTTTTTACCAAGCACTATGTAAACTTGATAGTCTAAAGCCTACAGAAAACGACCCTCACAGCAGCCTCCCAGAGATCCTTCAGGTTTATTGGTAGGACAAGCTGGAGGAAATGGTTACTTGTGATCTGAAGCTCAAAAGGGAAGCAAGGCTAACGCAAAGGAACCCCCAGGATCACCTTTCTCCCAAGGGAAATGCCTGCCTGAGACCAGTACCCGCCACCCTGTGGGCCCAGGCCCGATTTAGGGCAAATGTGGTTTATAATTCTTCTAGTTTATGTTGCCAGCATCAAAAAAATATGCCTTCCATTTGGCAAAACAATGCTTTTAATGGACTGCAGTACACGTAATAACTACTGCATATTTTGTGCACATTGTGAAGAAAATTTTACACCTGAAGTAAATTCAAAATAGCACCTGCAGATGCCTCAAGATTGAGGACTGAGAATATTAACTGACCACAATTTCCAGCTTTGATCATGTGGCTGAGAATCAAGTAAAATCCACTCTGCTTGGCTGCCCTGTGAAGCAATTTTATCCTCACTCAGGTACTGGCAGGGTGTAATTTCTCTCACAAATGCCTGTTTGCAAAGTGTTGCTAAACAAGAGGAAAGCTACTTCCAGGGGCCAGAACAACCTTAAAGTGCAACACTCTGCCATAGTGATGGAAAACTCCTGTGGAGATCTAACAAGCAATTACTGCTGAGAAAACCATTCTTTATCACAGTCTTACCAGATAAAGCCATAATAAATAGCTCCACACCTCTTCATCTACAGCTTAATTACTGTGCTATGATGAGAAATGATCTACCCAAGAACTGGACCAGACTAACCTCAGCCCAGTTTTCTTGCTATTGTAACAAATATAATTTTGCATAAAACTCCTGAAGAGGAAGCAAAGTCTGGCATGAGTCACTGCTGAGCCCCATTTGTGACTGCGCTGACACCGTGGGGTCAAAATCTCACTGCTAATAAATACAGTTCCCATTAAAAGACTTAGACAAGGCTCGACTGTACAGTACATCCTTATAGCTGCAATAATCACTCTTTTACATCCCACCGGGATTATTAACATTGGCTAGAGGTCGGTCTCTATCTGTGCAGCCAGAGCAGCAGTGGTTTGAAGCAAGCACAGTGGATTTCAGCACAAAAAGGATTACTGCTAAACCCCAACCACCAGCTCCAGTTCTTAACACCTTAGGAACGCAGGGGCATATTTGCACTAGAGGGAGGAAGCAGCAAACCCATCACCCTCTGCACACCATCAGAGAGGGGCGTTCTTACAGGATTTTCACACTCGCAGCCTGGCTGGAGCAGGGAGGGAGCTGCTGGGCCAAGACCCGCATGGCCACAGCCAGCACGGTGGTGTCACCGGCCACAGCCAGCACCGAGCCCCCCAGCCACGCTCCGCAACCTCCCAGCACCCCCTCCCCTGCCTGGGGCACCAGCACCGACACACACCCCCAGCCCCTCTCCGAGGAGGTTCTGGGCTGCACCCGAGCCCTGCAGCCCCTCACCGGGGAGGTCCCGGGCTCCACAGACCCCTCACTGAGGCCCCAGCTCCTTCCCGGCCTCGCAGTTCCTTCACCGAGGGTATGCGGCCCTCACCGAGCCCCGCAGCCCTCTCCGAGGAGGGGTCTGGGCTCCATTCGAGCCTTGCAGTCCCCCACCGAGGAGACTCGGGGCTCCACAGCCCCTCACCGAGGAGGACCGGGACTCCCTCCCGGGCTCGCCGTCCCTCATCGAGGGCTTGCTCTCCACCTGAGCCTGCAGCCCCGGAGGAGGAACTGTGTCCAACCCTGGCGCTGCAGGCCCAGAACGGAAAACGACCAGGCCTGCATCCCCGCCCTGCACCCCTTCACCGGGCACAGCCTGTGCTCCGCAGCCCCCTCACCGAGCAGCACCGGGGCTCTACCCCGGGCACTCCCTGAGCTCCGCAGCAGCCCCAAAACCGAGGAGGAAGCGCGGGGCTCCCCCCCCACCGCCGGGGGGCGGTGTCCGTGTGCGGGCGGTGCTGGTGGGTACCTGTGCGGAGGTGGCGATGCCGCGGCGCAGGGCGGTGGCGGTGCTGAGGCGGGACAGCATGGCGGGCACGGCGCGGCGCGAGCGGCGGCTGCGGCGGGATCGGTGACTCCAACGACCTCCACGGCCTGCAAGGCGCCTGCGCGGCCCCGCCCGCCACTCTCGCGAGACTTCCGCCCGCAGCGGGAAGGGAAAGAGGAGAAGATCTCGCGAGATCCCGCCTGAGGTAACCTTGGAGACCGGCGGGCGTCGCTGCCCGCGGCCGGGCGGGAAAGGGGGAGCGGGGTGTTGCGATAGTCGGCGACAGCCGAGCGGATGGGGGATGGCGAGGGTATTGGTCTGCGAGCCCCGACACCTCTACAACATCATCAACCAGTACCGGTGGAGATCCCGGCTGACGGAGCCCAACTACCTGTGCCTGCTGGGTGAGGCCGCGGCACAGGCCTGTCCCTGCCTAGCCCTGTCCCTCCCCCTGCCTGCCGCTTCCCCTGCCTGCTTTTTCTGTCCCTGCCTGTCCCTGCTGCTGCCCCTGCCTTTCCCCGTCCCTCTTCCTGCCTGCGCATGCCCCTCCCTGCCCCTGCCAGTCCCTGCCTGTCCCTGCCCTGCCTGCTGCTTCCCTCGCCTGCTTCTTCTGCCCCTGCCTGTCCCGGCCCACCCCAGTTCCTCCTCTTGCCCCTGCCTCCCCCTGCCTGCTGCTGTCTCCCCCTGCCGTCCCTGCCCTGCCTGCAGCCAGGCACTGTGCTCAGCCCAGGCAGATATCCTGAGCCAACGGGGCTCGTGAGGAAATCCCTTCTCGTCATTTCTGGGGCCTTGCACTTGGGACCTTCCTCCCATCCCATTTCAGGTGCCATGAACTGGTGCTGCTTTGGCTTTCCTCAAGTCCAACTCTCCCTGCTCTGGGCAGTCCCATGGATACACACTCTCCCTTGCTGCTCCCAGAGGTGTTAGTGCTGGACAAGATTTCTCAACAATTACACAAAGATTCCTGATAACCACTTCCACTTTGCGTAGTGCAAATACCCCCATAAGGGTGCCTGATATTGCAATGTCAGTAAATATTTTGGTAAGGGAGTCAGCCAGTTTGGGAGTGGTGTTGGGGTCTTTGCAGTGCCCCTCTCCCCAGAGCAGCAGAGGCAGAGCTGCTGGGCAGAGGTCAGAGCAGGCACAGGGCAAAGCACAGGACTGATGCTGGGAATGCTGCAGGAGCACACGGGTCAGGACTAACAGTGCTGGTTATCACTTGGTGTTGTACACAGACTCACATCAACACTGGACTTTGTTGTACCCTCACCAGAAGGCCTCAGTTTCTAAAAAAATCCAAATCACAGAATCACCAAGAGACCTTCAAGATCATCCAGTCCAACAGCTGGCCCAGCAACACCCATAACCTCCCCTAAACCATATTGCCAAGTGCCACATCCCCAAATCTCTTTCTCTGAGTGATGCCAGTGCCTGAATTCCCACTGCCAAAATATGAACAGGATTCCACCTTTAAAAGCCAATTGCTCTGTCTTGGTTGGTTTTTTTCAGATGCCCGTTCTCAGCGTGAATTCAATGCGAGCCACATTATTACAGCCCAGAGGATTGAGCAGGTGAGGGGCTTGCTGTTTGCGTGAACTGTCCCTGGATTTAGCAATTAGCAGGAAGCCCAAACTGGTTTGAAACCCACGGGAAATGTCCCAGCCCCTGCCCTCCCTCAGCCGTACCCCGCGGCTGCCACTGGGGGGATGTATTCTGTCACAGAGCAGAGGTGGCTCCAGCAGCCCCAAGGATTGGCACATGGGAGCTGAATATCAGGAAAAACATTGCACAAGAACTCACTCAGTGTAGCCTTGCCTCACAAGGACAGTGCTGGCATCTGCATCGCTGCTGCTGATGGAGCAATCAGCGCGATTTGCATCATTCCTGACTTCCAACCGCGGCTGTCAGTGTCGTGTCCACCCACACGTACAAACCCAACACGTAGCTAGAGAGTTGTAACTTGCAAGATGTCAGGAGTGTTGATGCCACCAGAGAAGAGTAGAGCCGTGCTCCTGATGGAATTCCTCTGTGATTTTGGTAGAATCTTGCGGGGGAGTATCTGATCCCGAATCCTGAGGAGCTGGGCTATGTCAGATACTGTGTGGTGTATGACACCGGCTCTTTGGGCTGCAGTGACAATCAGGAGGAGAAGGAAACAGGTACGTGTGACCTATGTCAGTCAAGACCTCACTGCTGCATAGAGATTCTTCCCATTCCTCATTTAATTTTATGAGCTTATTGGAAGAGATGTAAGTGTTCCCAGTTTTATGTGAAAAACTGTGCTCTGCCTCTCTTTTTTCACTGTGTTGTGTATGTTCTCAGGCTTCAAAAATCCAGGTTTTATTTCAAAGCATCTTGGCAGCCCTGGTTTCCCATCTGTGGATGATCCTCTGAAGCTCCTTGTTGTATGTGAGAAATGGGTTCTCTTTTTTTTTTGGTCACATTTCCCTGAGATTTGGCTTGTCCAACAATTGCCTTTCAGGGAGCAGTGCTGCTTCAGAGCCTGAAACATTCAGCTCAGGTTCCATGTGTTCCCAGAGTGAGTATTTCCTTCTTTGAGGGTCACAAAAGGCTTTCACTTCATGATATTTAAAAATACTTACCTTTGATGGGGGTGGTGATTTGATGGAGTTCACCAAGAAATGCAAAGCACTGGAAACTTTTCCATATCATTGTTCAGTCTTCCTTGAACCATGGAAATATTTGGCTTTCACACATCCTTTGGCAAGGAGTTCTGCTGTGGGCAGAACTACTTCTGTGTGTTTGTTTGAGCTTTACAAAGGCTACAGGAGTTTTAGCAAAGATTTACATCACTTTTTAAAGAAAAAAAGAATTGGGGGTGTAAGGGGAATGAATAAAGCAAGCAGGTTCCTAAGTGCTCAGTGGTGAGACACTAAAGGGAAGGTGTGAAGAATCAGAACTGGATTTCTTTTGTGCTGAAGAATCAGAACTGGATTTCTTTTGTGCTGATTTATTTCTAAAGTAGACATAGCTAGAGGGAAGCAGGATGGATTCCTTGGGAGGAGGAGGAGGAGCAGCCATCTCACACAATTTACTTCACTGAGGAGAGTGTTTAAAACATTTATGAAAAATTTAAGACACTTCATTTTTCCCTGTTTGCCTAAAGCAGACCAAAGAGAAGAGCCATCATAAAACTAAGATTATTAAATTTAAATTAATAAAATTTTCCTATTAAGGGAACTTATTACAAGCATTTCCCAATGAAAAATGGGTAGAGGAAAAAAAAAATCCAAACCTATAAAAGAAACCAGGAGAGGAATAAAAGATCAGGATGAGAGGTAAAAAGCAGCACCACCTGTAACTGACTTGCAGCAACAAATAAAGAATAAGTCGAGTTTTTAACAAAGTTTTCTCCAGAGTATTAGATGGAATGAAAAGGGATTTGCTGTGGGTGTCAGGGAGGCAGACAGAGACCTTGAACCTGCCCTGGCAAACAGCTCTTTGGTCTCTTTAGATACTGGGGAAGGAGATGCCTTACACCATGCCAGAAACTTGCAGCGCTTCACTCGTCACCCCGTGCTCCTCCTGAAGGGAGGGTACAAGCGTTTTTCAGCTTGTTACCATTTCCTGAAGAGCCAAAAGACACTGTGGATGCCCCAGGTGAGATGAGACTAATTTGCAAGAGAAGACATTCGTATTCAACTGATGATGGCTGGTGAATTCAAGTAAGATGGTGTTGCAAACTTGATATCACAGTAATTTCAGACAAAGGAATTAAATGTAATTTGAGGTACTGTGCTTGCCCTGAGTCTCACCACTGGTTCTTTTACAGCCACACTTTTTCCTCTTCTCTTGTGAAAGGAAGCTTATGGAAGCAACCTGGGAATGTTTCCCTGATAACCCTGAAACTGGCCTATGGATAGTACAGATAACTGAACAAACACTAGCAAATGATGAAAAGAAGCAGGCTCCTCTCTCACACGTGGTTATCTGGCATAGTACACAGCAGATGTTTTCAAACAGAAGTACAATTCCTACCAAGCACTGTGATCCATGTCTTTTCATCAGGAAGGGTCACAAGCAAGTGCTGGTGCCTTGTTCCAATAGGGCCAGGAAGAAAACAGCCATCCACTCAAACACTGGTGTCCTAATTACTCGGTTTCACCTATAAACATCAATCTATTTAGTTTATGAGAAACAATTACCCTTTATTTCACATTTAGAACAGGGAGAGCAGGTTAAGAAGGTGCTGGACAACAGAGCATTTAATTGCAAGGTGTATTTTGTTCCCATTGTTCCCTTCTGGTTCCCGGGGAATAGCCCATGACACAGTGCTAACCTGCGGATGGCACAGCACAGGAGAGAAAATCGATTTACTTTGTGCTGCTCTGTGAAGGGCAGCTCTCTGCTGAGCTTCCCCCTCAGACTCAGCTGGACACAGGGCACCTCTTGCCTCTCAGTGGAAGCTGTTTGCTGATGGTTTAAATTGTTCAGCTGCTCCTTTGTGCTCCCAGAGCAGTATCCAAGTATCCAAGCTCCCCTTAGGGATATCGTGTGTTTTCCTTCTCAGCCTCCACGCTGCTGCCACCGGATGCAGCTGCAGATTTGTGTTGTGCTACTCCAGGGCACCTGCAGCTCTGCAGGTGGCACATGATTTCATTTAGCCCTGTAAACAGTAAGCAGGGAGAACATCAAATGAATCTGTCATGCTGCAGCCTCTCCAGACAATGGAAAGGATATATTCCACCTCCTGTTTAGTTAGGATTTGCTTCAAGTAATGCCACAACAACAGTGAAGCTGTTAATTATTCTCGGTAAAACTAGCAAAGACTTCAAGATGCAGCAAATCCAGGTGATTGAATTAATCATTACACTAAAATGTGTCATGGGCTGCTGACTAAGTGCCTGATCAATTCTTCACATGACTTCTGTTTAAGAACTTATCGAGCTAATGGGAGCAAAGACACTCTCTAACCTGAGCCTGTGGTTTCTTTCTGGCAGGAGCTAGACACCTTCCAGCCATACCCTGTAGAAATACTGCCTGAAAAGTTATATATGGGCAATTTCAAGCAGGCCAGTGACAAACAAATTCAGAGAGATCTGAAGATCAAAGCACTGGTCAACGTCTGCGAACAGCCTGTAACACTGTAAGTTAAACAGTTCAAGGCTTACCCTCACCAGTGTCTGTGATGTGAGAAAATGAGGTGACACCGAGTTTATTGGCAGAGGAGTCAGTGTGTGTGGCCTTCCAAGGAAATCTCTGTGCAGATTCCAGTGCCATTTCATGCTCATTCTTCTCATTTCTACTCCAGAGTTAGCACAACAGCAACAACAGTCCTGCAGCCCTTGACCATACCAGGGGTGAATTGGGTAAGAGGAGGACTGGGAAGCCCTTGGTATTTCAAGTCTATCACATACCACACCTCTTCAGGAAAAACTCGTATCTCCAAATAGCTTTCAGAGCAAAGTCTTACAAACACATCAGTGTATAAGCTAAATCACCAATATGTCACATTTTTGGTCTTCCTTCCTTACCTACTCTGTCCGTGACCAGTCAGCTCAGTCTGCAGGCCTTGCTGGAAATGCAGTTTCACACAGTGAAAAACCCAGTGACATCTCTCAAGGTGGTGACCCAAACAAAGTAACAAATCCAGTTACCCACCCCAGGACAGGTGCACCAGCAGACATTTATCATACCTTTGGCTCAGAGGAATGTCTCTGCACTGTGGGTAATATTCCCATGCCCTCTACATGATGTGCTTTCACATTTTGGAAATTCCAATTTTTCACCCCGTGAGTTCTCTGAGTCTGTGGAAGGAGGAGATGCTGCCATAGAAAACCACATGAAGTGAACTGGGGGGGGCTCCACAAAACTGCCAACACACACTCTGTGAAAGCACACCTGCTTTCAGTTCATCTGTTTTCATTTATCTCTCAGCTGCAGGTTAAGACATCAATGCTGATACCACTGAAATGGAAAATCAGTGATTAAACTTGTTCTGTGTTACAAACATCTCTGTATCTCACCATAACAAATCCCTTATCATGTTAATGATGACGATGATGAAAAACTCACACGTGTAACAGCAAAAAAAGTGATCCCCTTGCCTCCAACAAACACATCTTGCCAAGGCTGCTTCTCTGCTCCATGTGGTCTGTGTGCTCTTTTTCCAGGTTTGCAGAAGAAGGTAAATCCCTCCATGTATCTGTTCCAGATTCACTCGAAGCAGATCTTTTTTCCTCCTTCCCCACCATTTCTCATTTCATAGGTGAGTGGATCGTGATCTGGAATTCCTGAGACCTTGCTCACTGTAGGATATTAGATGGGAGTGACAGGAAGCCCAGACAGGAGGGTAAGCAAGCCCACACCCTGATGGATACCAGAGCTGCCTCACTAACCAGCCTGATGGACAGAGAGGAGATTTTACAGGGCATCTGACTCTGATGTCCCTGCTCACTTTAAAGGATGCCTCACTCTGATAACAGGAAGCTTTCCACCCAGTCTGAAAAGGCTTTGCTGCAGGGTGTCTACCAGGGCTTCATTAGATTTCCTCTTGTTCCTTTGACTCTCACTAGCCCAAATCTTCAGCCACCAGAGCTTTATTTGAACCAAAGTGTGACAAACATTAGAGAACTCAGCACGAGGCATTGATAATCTTTATGATTTTTGGCCCACTCTAGGGCCCAGGAAGACTTTCAGGTTGGACAGCATCAGCCTGCCTTCAGCTGATTACATCAGATAGGGCAAGAAAAACACACTCTGCAGCTCAGTGCCTGCAGCTGCACGGCCAACACAGCTCCTGCAGCTCCATCCTGATGCTGTCCAGCCATGTCATTGTCTTTTATCATGCTTATCAAATAACACCTGCCACAGACCAAGGCCCTGCTGAGCTGTGTTGGACAGAGCCAGAAGCAAAAGGCCACCCTGTCCCCACAGACCTTACTCCAAGTACAATATCAGACATGACAACTGCAGACAAAGAAACAACATTCGAGGATATAATTTTGTACTCCCAAACTGAATTTCATTATTTGGTGCACCTAAATGTTGACATTCACTTACTTGCCTTTCATGGTGCCTCATGCTCAGTAATATTTCAGAAGCTTCCTTCTCACATCACACATAGTTTGTGGCTGTTTCCAAACCAGGCTACAAGAGTCTATTAGCTGCACTTGTGGAAGTGTTACACTGTTTACCTGATAGTGGAACTGTTTATTTGGCAGTGGAGAGCAGATTACTCAAACTAGAACACGACACTAAAGCTCTCCACATACGCCAAGAGGAGTATGCATGTCCTCATGCCAGGTGTATGTTGGAGTGAGGCCAGTTCTACTCAGATCTTAGGACAAAAGTAGTATCTCACAATAGAAATAAGTTTTAGTGCTTGGGAGACAAAAAAAAGAACAAACAAAACGTCTTGACAACGCTGAAAGAAAAGGCTTTGCTCTTTGAATTCTGGAGTTCAGTTGCTAATATTTTAAAAACATCATTCTGTCTAGAGAGGGAGAGAAAGAATTAAAAGGTTTTCAATTAAATATACAACCTTCCAGGCAAAATAAAATTTCAATACCTTTAAACCTGTCTGGGGAGAGTTTGTGATGCTGACCACAGCTAACAGGTCACAAAAGGCTACTTTTCCTCAGATCCCTGGTGTGAAGGTGACACTGATGTATAATGGGTCACTGTCATTGGTGCTGCTCTTTGAGGCTGTGTTTTAACTGTGGATTTTTAAGAAGGGCAAATGCTTACAGAAATGGGAGCTGGCAGTGCCCATCTGCTGCTGTCAGGGTTCCTGAGAGCTCCTGTCGCTCCGGCTGCAGCCCCCTTGTCAGCTGGTACCGAATTAGCACTTGACTGTGCCACGGGGAGCTCCATTTCCCAGATCACTCATTTGTGATTGGCATTTCTTGCCTCAGATACTCAGCTGGACGTGGGAGCAGTGCTGGTGTTCTCCAGCCTGGGGATAAGCCGGTGCAGCACAGTCACCATGGCCTATCTGATGCATTCCTGCCACTTTTCCCTACAGGTATGTCACTGGCACAGTCCCCACAGCAGCTTTCCCTGCACTTATTTCTCTTCCTGAAGCCCCACCACTGTAGTAATAAGACATTCTCTGTGATTTCATCCACAGTATCCACCTGATAATGGAATTGATGATATGATTTGGGATTGCATCTTCTTTAGATCATTAAGGGGATGGCTTAGGTGTGATTTTGTATCTGTGAGACCTTACTCTAGAACCTGTGATATTTTTGTTTTCCCTGCTTAACTAAAGGGCTATAAAAGTAAAGCTGTGGGTACAGAACATGGTATTACTCTCCTGGATTTGAGGAAAAGAGTGGCAGCTACTGCAGTTAATCCTATATCTTAATTCCATGGCATTACAGGGAAGTTCAGAACCCAGTGTTTGCAGGGCTCTCATTTAGCATTGACTTCAGCACTGACTTCTTCCAAAATCCCATTTTTTTCCTCTAGAAGCAATCCTCTCCCACAGACTCTCCTGTACAGAAATCTGGAATGGGATAACACTTGCCCAGGAGGAATGTACAGGTTAGATGGCCATCACAGGCTGTTCCACAGCTCTGAATAATGAAAGAAATGAATGAAGGATGGCTGAGAATGGCCTGGCTGTGCAAGAGCCTGGTGGCCTCTGCCCTGGGTGCCAGGCCTTTCTCCCATACCACACAGGCATCATCTCCTGGTGCCTCCCAACATGGAGCAGGAGAGTTCCCTTGGGAACCCAGCCTCTCCTTTAAAATCTCACCCTTGTTTGGAACATTCGGGACCTTGAAAGGATTGATCCAAACTTCACTAAAGCTGGGTCTGTATCTAATAAGGTGATTGATTTTGTGCAAACACGTCCAGTGTAAGAGGAAAGCTCTTTCCATGGCTGTGTGCCAGTGGGTAATTAGAGGCTGAGGGTGCCAGCAGGGTTCAGTCCCTGCACTAACAGGGCTGTGATTGCTCCTGCAGGCTGATAACCAGCCACTCACTCACTGAATCACAGAATGTGCTTCTAGTGGCAGTGCAAAGGTCAAAGGCTGAGCCCTGCCATTCCTCTCCGTTGGCATCAACAGGTTGGTCTCAGCGTTTTATTAAATGCCAAAAAAAAAATTATAAAAAAAAAAAAGTTGGAAGGTTGACAGGGCAGTGCTTGCCCACTGTTGGCTGGGCAAAGCTTTCCTGGGGGATTACCCTGGCAGACAAGTTTGTTTCTTGCAGACAAAAGCAATGCAACAGATTCTCGTATGATCCTCTAGCCAATCCAGGCAAAGATCTTTGAAACCTTCCAAAAAGGCAAAAGCAAGGCAGATTTGGGATGTGCAGCCCCTGATTTTATTAGTGATCAACATGTGAGGAGATGTATAGAGTCATGGGGAACTAGAGACACCCACACTGTGGACCCAGAGGAGTCAATATTGGAAGATCAGCCTCAGAGCCTGCAGAATCAGCAAGATTAGAAGAACAAACCAATGGAGCACTATCTGCTGACCTTTGGTCTCATTACACTTAAGCAACCCTCCAAGTGGAGGGGGCAAGCTCCTTTATGAGCAGGAAGATGAACACTGACAGGAAAATTCAGGGATGCAGCTGGAGTAATGCTGGTGGATCTGCCCTGTGTGTGTCAGAGTTTCTAGGTGATTACTTGGAGCTAACAAATAATTAAGATAATTAATACAGTGGGATAACTGCAGGGTCATAACTGCTCTGCCACATCGGGTCACACCAATCTGAAAACATGATAACCTTTGTTGCTTTATAACCTTTATAGCTGATACTTCACTGCTTTGCTTATCATCTGTGGAAGGAACAGCATTTTAGGGTAGAAAATCCAGGATTGCATTGCTCTGCTCCATCAGAGCGAAATAAGACAAGATACGTAACAGGTAGTGAAAGCAGCCTGAGATGTCCTCGTATCCAGGAGAGCAGAGCACGAAAGGGACAGGCTTCTCTCAAGTCCACATCTGGATCCAGCCTGTCCCCACTTTGGTAGCCAAACTCCTCTCAGCAGGTTCTTGCTGTCCAGCACAGGGAGCAAATACAAAGCTGTGTGTCGTGGTTTGACTGAAGCGTAGCTGCTTTGTGAAAATACCCGAGAGTCACTTTCTGTTCAATTCCTAACACTTCTTTACTTTCCTTCTGTTTGCAGAGAGCTTGGAAATACCTTCTGAAATGCCAAATGAACATAAGACCTCACCCAGGCTTTATGGAACAGCTCTCAGCCTGGGAGACCCAAATCTATGGGGCCCCAGCCACAGACATCTCTGGACCAAATTACTGACAGAGAACATCCCACAAAGAAAACCACTTCCCCTTTCTGGGGAGAAAGTTACTTGAATGCTGTGTGAAAAAAGACCCAAATGTAACAGAAAAGCTTTCCTCTTTAGCTCCATGTCATTTTGGGTCAAGATTTGGAGCTGTCTCGGGGACTCACCTGGGCTGTAGGAGGTGGCAGTTTGGGGGATTCAAGTCCTGGAGGATGTGGCCCATTAGACACAGCTCCACTCTTTTGTAAGCAAAGGGGATTATGACCACAGCTGTGGGGCAGTCAGTAGGGTTATCTCTGTAAAGGTTTGTTATCCATGGTCTGGAATGAACATTTGGAGTAAATTTGGAGTCTGTGCCCACTTCCAGCTCGGAGAGGTGACTACAGAATGTCCCTGTTTCAGAAGTCCCTGTGCCCTGTGAGTGCCTTCTCAGCTACCCAGAGATATGATGGCCTCTCACGGACTTGCTGGCTGGATTGTTGACAACACCCCTCTTCCCATTCGTTGCCTTCTAATCCTACAACCAAACCTCTGGGCACAGCTGCTAATTTTAAAGCCTCAGTGCTGTCACATGAAACCTAAACTCAGTGCCGTCCTCTCTCTTACAGCACTCCGAATTCTGTTCTCTGATATCACAAAATAAAACATGACAGGAAAAAAAACACTCCCGGGCTTTTCAGCACTCTGTGTTTGAGATTTAGTGATGGGTTTGGGTTCGTCATTCTCACACGCGCGGCTAGGGCCGGGCATGCACCTCGGCAGCTCCCCGAGCTGAGAGCGAGCCCGGCGCACCTCACACAGCCCAGTGCTCCCGGCGAAGGGCAGCGATTTATGGAAATTCCGCATTTTCAGGCTCCCATTTAGAGGGAAACACAGAATAAAGGAGGCCCCGCCCCGCCGTGGCCCCGCCCCGGGGCGTGTCCGGAAGGGGGCGTGGCCCCAGCACCGCCCGTCGCCGCGGGCCGGGCCGGGCCGGTCGCCGCCGCCGCCGCCATCGCCGCCATGGCCTGGGGCGCCTCGCTCGCCGAGTGCCTGCGCGAGTGGGAGGAGCTGCAGGACGGCTACCAGCGCATCCAGGTACCACTGGGCCCGGGACGCCCCCGGGCAGGGGCCGAGGGAGCGCTCCGGCCGAGCGGGGCACGCCGGGGTTACCGGCACCGGGGCGGGGGAGCCCCCGCAGGTGCCCCGCAGCATCCCCAGCGGGTACCGCGGGCAGCCGGGCTCTCCCTTCTGGAGTCCGGCTGCTTTTCCCCCGTGTCTCAGCCCTCGGGTACGAGCCTTGCGCCTTGGGGCGAAGCGTTTCGGAGCAGGGCAGGGGTGCCAGGCTGTGCCAGGGCACGGGGCTCGCTAAGAGCGGCGTACTCCGGTCTGATGCCCCAGCCCGCCGTGGACACGGCGTGGAGACCTCAGATCTCCCGGTTTTCTAGCTGCGAGCGGGGAGCGGCACTGCCTGGCGTGGCACGGCCGGGCGAGGTGCGCAGATGCCGTTTCACTCCTTATCGCTCCTCTCAGCCCCGTTCCGGGCAGCCCCGAGCCAGCCAGCCCCGCAGGAAAACCGGCCAGCGGAGCCGAGGTCTCCCGGAATCCAGGCACGCTTCGGCCAGGCACCTTATCCCGACTGCCATACCCTGTCACCGCCGGGGCTGCCCGGGGGCTCCGTGCCAGGAAGGTGACTGGTATCAGAGGTGCTTCAATCTGCTTTGTGTAATCCCCAGGGCGCTGCCTGTCGGGGAAGGAGTGGGCAGGGTTCAGCTCACACAGGGTCACTCAAGGGAAAGGTTGGCCAACCATCTCCTGCTGCCGCTCAGGTCACTCTGCTGCAGCTGCACCCGTTCCCTTTCCCCCTCCTTCCCCCCCGGGAGCGGGGCGAAGCGTATGTTGTTGCGGACACGTCGCTGCTGTGCCCAAATCTGGGGCAAGGGAGGCTTTGAGAAACTTCCTCTTGCTCCATAAGTGTTGCGTGGATGTCCCGGGTCGCCCACTTCGAGCCCTGTGTGCAGCCACGCAGCGCCGGCCCTTCCCTTTGGAAACCTCTCCCGGAGTGGCTCCTGATCCAGGCTGTCTCCGTGCGTGGAGCTCGGATGCTCGCACGGCTGAAGGACTTGTTACAAAAGCCACTTGCTCACAGTTAACTCCAGAGCCAGAAGGAGGTGGCTCTAGATGGCAGCAGGAAAGCTTGATGGTCAAGCAGGGAATGACCTGGGAGCAATCAGGGACATAAATCACTGCTGTGGAGCTGGGACTATCTGGGATTCACTCCCTCCTTGCCGCTGCTTGTCACCAGAGGGAGGTTTCCCTCCTCTGCCCTCGGTTACCTTTCTCCTTTGGGAACAACTTCAAGATCCAGTGATCAAGTGGTCGATAAGAGCTACAGAGGTTAAAACTTGTGTGTGCCAAGGTCTAGTCCAAGGGTTGTTGTGAGCAGCATGTAGTTCCCTGCTGGAGGTGGTGTCCAGACTGCTGTGGCCGAGGTGAGGCTGTTTTCCAGCTGGACAAGCAGCAGCATTGATCCAGCAGCTCTCCCCTTTCCTTACTAAATATAGTGGAGAAATGCATCCAGCCTTATCCAGGTGCGGTTGGGTTACCGGGCACTTGGCTGTGGCCCTGCTGGGAGCCCGTCCTCTTTGTCCCGCTCACTGACAGGCTCCTTCCAGCTTCCCAAGGGTGCTCAGGTAGAGCCCCAAGGCCACCAGTTGGGGCTGAGAGACCTGGAGGCACAAAGAGCTGCTCGTCCTGTCCCAGCACTCAAAGCCACTGCTCTGCCACAGTTGTACCCTGGCCCAAACAGCATTTATTCCCAAATCTTTCCTGCTTTGTGCAGTCATCGGTGTCCCAAACATGGGAACATCCTGCGGATAGCCTTCTTGGGATTGGGGATGGGCATCCCCATGAAAGCAGAGCTGGCTGCACGCTGTCCCCAACCACACCTGGCCTTCTTCAGCCACCCCTCCTCTCACCCAGCACCTGCACAGGTGAAATTAAGGATGTTTTTTAACAGAAGCATCATAGAGGACACAAGGACAGGGGTGTCTGGGCAGGCAGCTCTAATGCGTGATGGTCTCTCCTTCCCAGGACAACCACAAGCTGTACAAGCAGAAACTCGAGGAGCTGACCAAGCTCCAGGATGGGATCTCCAGCTCCATCGCCCGGCAGAAGAAGCGGCTGAAGGAGCTGTCTCTCTCCCTCAAAAAGTGAGTCAGTGCTCTGTGACAGCACAGGAGGGGAGAGCAGCAAGGAGGGGGCTGCTGACCTCACCTCATGTCTCAAATGCAAACCTCTGCAGGCAAGTGCTGTGGAGAGGCTGATCTTCCCTAGGCCCTCTTTCCTCTGCCCTGATTTGTGCCCCATTTGAAACTCAAGCGCTTGCAAGGGCTTAGCAGGTACCATGAAGTGCTCCCCTCCTGCACAAAGCTCTCCCCATCCTTCCTGAGGGTGAGAGACCCATCTGGCCTCACCTCGCTCCCTTCTCTTGAGCAACATCCCAGCCTGACAGAGGAGCTCACCCTGCTGATGGAGTTGTGGACTTGCCTCCCATCCACCCTCCCTGTCCTTGGGGTGTCCTTGCCCGAGCCAGTCACCTGTGGAGTGCCAGCACGTGCTGATCATGTTACAGAGGCTCTCCTGATGCCAGTGCCTGTGTTCCCTCCCCAGATGCAAAGCCCAAGCGACTCCTGAGCAGGAAGTGTCCATCCAAGAGACCCAGAGCCTGATTAAAGAGAGGCAGAACGTGTTCTTTGAGATGGAGGCCTATCTGCCAAAGAAGAACGGGTGAGAGGCCCCTCAGCTCCATGTGGGACACCAGGGCCACCCTCCACGTCCCTGTGGCTGTAACGCTGCAGGCACAGACCCCAGAGCTGTCACCCTGCTCCTGGCAGTGACACAGCTATGCTGCTCCACTTGGGCTCCCCAAGGATGCCTGGGCAGGAGCCAGCAGTGCTGCCCCTCACTCCTCTCCCTGCTTGTGGCCTTCACTCACCCTGGGGCAGTGGTTGTGCTCGAGGGGAAGCCCCAGTGAACACCTCCGTGCCTGTGGGAGGTGGGGTGTGGGCTCCCCTGCCCGTGGGAGGGGATTCCAGAGGGTTTGTGCCTGGCAGCTCTGAGTGGAAACACCTGGGGGCTCATTCCTGGCTCATCCCTGGCCTCGCTGGTGGCACAAGAGGGGACAGCTCCACAGGCAGGTCCCCATCCTAATGCTGTGCTCTCTCCCCAGGTTGTACCTGAGTCTGGTGCTCGGCAACGTGAACGTGACACTGCTCAGCAAACAGGCCAAGTACGGCCCCTCCTCGCTGCACCTCTGATTTTCCTGGCTTGGGATCCCCTTGGCATCAGGAACAACAGCTCCTCCTGGGCAGACACGGGGCTGGCTTGGCTCACCTGGTGTAGATTCCCTTCCCGAGCTGTTTTCTGCATCATTTCCCAAGAATCAGCCAAATCCTTGGCTCCCCCTCACATTGCTGCCACTGGGCTGGGATGGACCATTAGCTCTGACGAGTTAATAGGATTCTTCACCTAAGCTGTGTCCATGTTTCCACCCTGTTAGGGCCTTCCAGGACAGACAGAAAGTGTAGTCCCCTCCTCTTCCCTTGGGGAAACACCAGAAGTTGGGTTGGGCCCTTTAGAGCCTTTCCCATGGCAAAGGTGCCCAGCCAGGAACCTGTGTCCCCTCTGTTCCCCAATCCCTTGGAGACCTGTGCAGGTCCCAGTCTGCCCAGCTTCCCCACCAGAGCCAGCCCACTGGGTTGGGGTGGTTTGGGATGCTCAAAGTTATCCCAGCTGTGTGGAAGCAGCCTGGTATTCTCTGGTCTCAGAAATGCCCCCAAGGCAAGGTTTCTCCCGAGTGTGTCCCAGAAGTTCCCAACAGAACATCACTTCTATCCAGCCAGGTGGGATGGGAGGACACAAACTTCCAGCAGCCCCCTTGCTCCAAGGCTGTCCTTGTGCTTCCCTGCAGGTTTGCGTATAAAGATGAGTATGAGAAGTTCAAGCTCTACCTCACCATCATCCTACTCATTGTCTCCTTCTCCTGTCGGTTCCTCCTCAACTCCAGGTGAGTCTGACTTGGTGCTGGGCAAAGATCTCCTCCCAGAGCCCCCTTGTCTTTTTCTTCTCCCATCCTGGAATGTCCAGAGCTGAACAGGAGATCCTGATAAAGCATCTGGACACTGCCCTGGAGGTGAGGTGGCCTTTGTGGCCACGGTGGGTGGTGGGGAGCAGGTCTCAGCCCTGGGGGGTGGGTGTCCCACGGGCTGTCACAGTGTCTGTGTCCCCAGCAGTGCCTTTACACCCTGCTCTGTGTGACCCAGGGTGACAGACGCCGTCTTTAACTTCCTGCTGGTGTGGTACTACTGCACCCTCACCATCCGTGAGAGCATCTTGATCAACAACGGCTCCAAGTGAGTCCCCTGGGCCCGGGGAGGGGCGTGCAGGGGGCTGGGCCTTCTCTGCAGGGCTGGGGGAGTTGGGACCCGTCACAGGGGAGCAGCTCCCTCCTACTCAAGGTGTGTGGCAAACCCTGCTGGGAGCTGCAGGAGCTGGGCAGGAGGAACCTCCCATGTGGAGGTGGTGCAGGAAGGTGGAGCTGGAAGGGCCCTGGTACTGCCTGGCCCCGAGGCCCTGGGTCCTGCTCCATTTCCTAACCAGCCCTGGGAGCTGTGGGGTGGCTGGGGCTGGGCTGCTCCACTCTCCTGGGGTGCTTTTGGCTTTGGATTCGTGCTCCAGACCTGACGCTGCTTCTCTGTCCACCCTCCAGGATCAAAGGCTGGTGGGTTTTCCATCACTACATCTCCACCTTCCTCTCAGGTGTCATGCTGACATGGTAAGTCTGTGTTCCCTGTCCCATGGGGGGCTGCCTGGGCTGTGGGCAGCTCTGGCCAAGGGGCCATAGCCATAAGGGCTGTGGGACAGGCAGGGCTGGCTGTCCCCTCCCTGCCCCACGTCCCCCAGCTAGCACGTTCTCTCCACAGGCCAGATGGGCTCATGTACCAGATGTTCAGGAACCAGTTTCTCTCCTTCTCCATGTACCAGAGTAAGTGCTGCCACATGTGCTGGGACAGGGACTGAGCCCCAAGTGCTGAGAGCTGCAGAGCTCTGCAACACGTGGAGACCCAGCTGCAGCTGCTCACAGCTCTCAGCTCACCTGGTGGTTCCCTTGGCCTCAGGTGGCCTTTGTGGGATGAGGCTGAGGGCAATCCCTGGGCAGCTGCTGACAGCAGCCATGCTCTCCTTGCAGGCTTTGTGCAGTTCCTGCAGTATTACTACCAGAGCGGGTGCTTGTACCGGCTGCGAGCACTGGGGGAGAGGCACAACATGGATCTGACTGTGGGTAAGTGGGATGTCCCCTTGCTGGTGGTCTCAGGCTGCCAGCAGCCTCCTCCCAGCTCCAGGCCAGTGCTCAGCTTGCTGGGATCTGTGGGTTCCACTAAAGGAAATGGTGACACTTTGAGGTCACTTTTATCAGTGGCAGGAACAGTAAAAGCTGCAAGTCAAACCAAAGCTCCCAGAGCAGCATCTCCCACTGGGCAGCACCGCCCCACAGGCTGACTGTCCCCCTCCTCCTGCTCTGCTGGCACCACCAGCCCACAAGCTGGCTTCCTTGGGATGTGAGGTGGCCATGGATGTGGCTCTGGGCATCCAAGCTTTCCCCAGGAAGCTCCTTCAGATACGAAACATCCCTCCAACACCCCATGCACTGAGGGCTGTCCCTCCCCGGCCCCTGTGACAGTGAGGACAGGAGCTGAGGGCCAGCTCGCTGGAACCCAGAGGCCTGTGCTGGATGAGGAGTCCCTGCCACTGTTCCCCCTGCCAGTGCCCACAGTGAGGCTGGAATGGCAGGAACTCCCCAGCCAGGCACAGTGTGGGCACTGAGCCTCCCTGTCCTCCACCTCTGGAGGAGCTGGGCTCCATCTCCTCTCCACCAGCCCATTCCAAGTCCTCACAAAAACCTTCCTCCTTTGCAGAGGGCTTCCAGTCCTGGATGTGGAGAGGCCTCACGTTCCTGCTTCCCTTCCTCTTCTTTGGGCAGGTGAGGCTGCACCAGTCCTTGCAAGATGCCAGAGCCTGGGGTGGGAGCAGGATGTGCCACATTCCAGCTGTGTTTGGTGGCCTGGACATGGCAGAGGCCCCAGAGGCTGCCACAGCCATGTGATAGGGGATGGTGGGGCAGGGAAACACTTCCAACAGATGCTGAGCCTTTCCCTCCCAGGCACCCACCACTTCCACAGCTGGGGAGGTTCTGCTGAGTGCTCAAGTGCAGAAGGGCTGCACTGAGAACCCTTCCAAGGCCTTTCCAAAGCCCTTCTGATTTCCAGCTTGGAGCTGCTGCTGTGAAGGATCAGGTCCTTCCTCAGTCAGATGGTTGAGGCCGATGGCCAAAGGCTGATCTGAGGCTCCCTCATGGCCTGTGGGCTCCAGCTGGCCTGGAACGGGGGGGATGTTTCAGGGCTGGGGTCCTCTGGGAAGGAGCCCTCTGGCCCTGAGCCGGGGTGGGGTTTCACTGTCCTCACACAAGGTCAGTGTGGGGTTTACACTCGGAGGTAGCAGCTGGGTGAGCGTCAGCCTGGGATTGAGCCTCTGAAAGCAGCAACGCCCCTGAATCCCCTCTCTCCTGCAGTTCTGGCAGCTCTACAACGCCATCACCCTCTTCCGCATGATCCAGCACCCCGAGTGCAAGGAGTGGCAGGTAAGGAGGCTCCTGGGAATGCCCTGGGACGGGGTGGCTCCGGGTAGGTCCCTCCTGCTGACTCCTGCCACTCCTCCCACAGGTCCTCATGTGCGGCCTCCCCTTCTTCATCCTCTTTCTGGGCAACTTCTTCACCACCCTCCGTGTCGTCCACCAGAAGATTCAGAACAAGAACAAGGACACAAAGGAGAACTGAAGTGGGGCAGTGTGGGGGTCTGGACTGTTTCTCCCCACTGGCTCCATCTTCTATCCCCCTCTCCTCGATTCCGTCCGGACTCTGGCGTCTCATCCCATTCCTTGGAGGCCTGGGTGTGGGACAGAGCTTGGGGCCTGCTCCTGGACAGTCCACGTGCTGGAGTCACTCACCTGGAGTCAGGAGCACCCTGCACCTGCTCTCCTGGCTGCCTTCCACACCCAAAGAGCAGGATTGCTTGGGACAACCACTCCCCTCCCTTGTACTGGGATGTTCTCTGGACACTGGTGCTCCCCCCCACCACTGGGACAAAGCAGCTCCCGGTGTGCTCAGGGCTGCCCCTTTTTCCCCCCAGCCCTGCAGCCAGGGCAGCCCCTGGGAGCTGAAGGCAGAGCTCCTGGGGCAGCCTTGTCACTCCCAGGGTGCTGGGGCTGTGCACAGCCCTGGATCCCAGCTGTGCTCCAGTTCCTCCCTCGCCTCCCATCCGCAGGGAAGGAAGGGGCAGCTGGGGCATGGGAGGGGTGGGAGCAGCAGGAGCCTGGTGCAGGCCTCCCGCTGGAGCTGTGCAGGCAGCACCCCTGGCTGGCACCTCCTGAGGGTGCACGTGTGAAAATAAAGGGAAGGAGCTGCCCCGGGGCACTGGGACAGTCTGGGAACAGCTTCCACACTCTGCTCTGCAGCTTTGGTTCATCAGGAAGGGGGTCCTGGCACAACCTCCCCGGAAGGAAGGTGGAGGTGGGGGTCAATATGACAAGAGGAAACAGCCTCAAGTTGCACCAGGGGAGGTTTAGATTGGATATTAAGGAAAATGTCACAAAAAAGGGTTGTCCAGCCCTGGCAGGGGCAGCTGTGGAGTCACCATCCCTGCAGGGATTTAAAAGCTGTGTAGATGTGGCACTTGGGGACATGGTTGAGTGGTGGGTTTGGCAGTGCTGGGTTAAGGCTTGGTCTCAATGAGTTGGGAGGGGGTTTCCAGCCAGAATGAGCCCATGATTCTAGGAAAAGTCATCTCCCTGTGCTCTTGTAGGAGCCTGTAATGCAGGAGGGCTCCTTCCTGTGGCACCCCACCCTGCACAAGCTGTGGCCACCTAAGGAGCCCAGCAGGACCTGCAGGTGGGGAGGAGACCCTGTACCAGCTGTACCAGCAGCGGGAGCTCTGGAAGAACCAAAGAGCAGGTTGGGCACAGCTGCACCCCCGTCCAGAGCCCCCACTGCCATCCTCCTCTCCTAGAGCCCAGCACTCAGGGGAGGGGCTGCCCCCAGCTCAGCCTAAACCCAGAGGTGCCACCACATCCCCAAATTTCCTCTCAATTATCATCCATTGCTCCTCCTGCCTCCCTCTGGCTGAGCAGAGAGAATGCAGGAAGCAAACTCCAGACACAGTATTTTTATTCCAAGGGCAAATGTATTTAAATAATTTACAGTCATTGGAGAGCCTGAAAGTCTGGGGTTTTTTTTGTTTTCTTTTTTTTTTCCCATGCTTAAATCACAAAGATGTTCAAAATAAAAACAGTATTTAAAAAATGACCCTACACGGCGTGAGGGAGGGGCTGGGCTCAGGGGAGCTGCCAGGCCCTGGGGAGCGAGCAGGGCCCTATGGAGACCTCGCCTCCCACACTGGGTGTGTTCCCGAGGGAAAAGGAGCCACCCCCTTCCCGATGATGCTGGAGCAGGATGTGGTGGGGCCATGGGATAGCTCTGTGCCCAGAGCCAGCTGCCAGCCCCACACCCTACAGACAGGCAAACAGGGGTGGCAGGAGGGAGGCAAAGCCTCAAGCCCAGCCCGAGCACAGCTCCCGCACCCCTCTGCTGTCCCTGCAGGCCAGGGTGGGCTCCAGCCCAACCCCTCTGGAGCCCAGAGCTCCCTGGCAGCGTCCCTCCTGCCCCACAGCGGCTGTGTCCCTGATGCCCCTGGCCTCAAGGCAAACGCTGGTGGCACCCAGACATCAGCCTGAGCTACCCCCCTGCCCCTCCCAACCCTTTGCACCCTCTGGCTCCACAGCCTGCCCCGAGAGGCTGCTGAGGCACAGGAGGGGTTGGGAGTGACACCGGGGTAGCGGCGGGCTGGGGCCGACACGGTCACCCACAGCAGCAGTGGGCGAGCAGGCACTTCCCAGCTCCCGGGCCTGGGGACCTGTTCTCGCCCCGGCCCCGCCAGCCCCGCTCTTAGCTCCACACGTCCAGGGAGTAGCGGCCCTTTGTCATCAGTTTCTTTACATAGTCCACGGCCTGGGGCTGGCTCATGTTGCCGAACTCGGACACGATCTCGTAGAAGGCATTCTGCACATCCCGGGCCATGTTCCGGGCGTCGCTGCAAACCGGGAGTGCGAGTGAGACACCACAGCAGAGCCACACAGCCCTGTCACCTCCCCCCCCCCCCCCCCCCCCCCAGCCCCCCTGCCCTCCTCTGAACCAGGACAGCATAACCCTCCCAGGGCTTGTAAGGCACAGCTGGGGAAACTGAATCATGCTCCTTTTCCTGAGAATAGGAACACTGTCCCCAAATCCCTGTGCTGCCCCCAGACCTACCCACACACATAGATATGAGCCATCCCCTCGTTAATCAGCTTCCAGACATTTTCCTTGTTCTTCTTCAGTAAGTGCTGGACGTAAACCTGGCAGGAAACAAGGTGGGAGTGAGGAGAGAGGAGCAGAGCCCCACAGCACAGGCTGTGGAGAGGGAGGGAAGCCAAGGCTGTGCTCATGGCTCTGGGAAACAGGGCAAGTGCCTGCCATGGGATGGGATGGGCAGCAGGAACAAGTGGCAGGGGGAACAGTGTGGTACCTTCTCAGCCTGGTCCCTGGAGAAGGCCACGTTGAGTTGGGTGAGGACTCCTTCCTTCTGGAAGCGGGCCAGCTCCTCCTGGTACAGGTAGTCCTCGTGCTCGTGGCGGCAGCCGTAGTACAGCACCGTCTCGCCCACCTCTTTGCCTGCAGGGTCACACAGCCCCCATCAGCTGGGCCCTGCCAGCCCCCATCCCTGTCCCCTCCCCACCTCCCCTTGTCCTGCCACTCCCAGCAGCCCCCAAGCCTGTGCTCTCCCCTCCCCTGGGCTCATAGAGCTGCATGACAGCTTCTGGTGATAAGGGGAAGCTCAGGACTAATTCCCAGAAGTGGCCACAGGCTTTAGAATAGACTCTGAGTGACTTGACTGTGGTTATTTGGAGGTGTGGTAGTGGCAGACATCAGAGAACTGTCTCAGTTCTACTCGCCCCCAAGCATCCTCCATGGCCAAGAGAAGGACCAAGCATCCTCCCATGGGCAAAACCACTCAGCTGCTGCTGACCCTGCCCCAACCTCTCTGCCTTTGGCTGGGCCCACCAACAACAGCAGCAGCAAAGCTGCACCTTGGAGGCACCCAGTGAGTCCTGCAGCAGCTCCAGCCCCCAGGGGAGCCCCTGGGCACTCACCTTGCTGCTTCAGCCAGGCTCGCTCCTGGATGAAGCCGACGAAGGGGGCGATGCCAGTGCCCGGCCCGATCATGATCACGGGCGTGCTGGGCTTGAAGGGCAGCCGGAACTGCGACTTTCGGACGTACATGGGCACCAGGGAGCTGCTCCCATTCTGGTCAGGCACCTTGTTCTTGAGCCAGTTGGTGGCCACCCCTTTGTTCAGGCGGCCTGTCTTGGTCTCGTACTCCACTGTCACGGCACAGATGTGGATGGAGTTGGGATGAACCTGCAGGGAAGAGATGCTGGCACCAGGCAGAGAAGGAGCCCTGGCAACCCCACACTGCTTCCTTGTGTCCAGCAATAGGGAGAAGTTTAACCTAATGTTAACATTGGGACAGCTATTCCTCCCTTCATGCCCCTCATGGGGCTTCTGTCTTGTCCTCAACTCATCATGGGACCACTGAGCTTCCCTGGATATTGCCAGCAACCTCAGGGCTTCAGGCACAAGGATTGACTTTTGATCAGCCCCTAAAATGCCACCTTGCCAGGCAAACAAGCAAAGAGCAGCAGGGCTGCAGGGAGTGTGATGGTATCAGAGCACAGCTGATGCAGCGTGGGGCTCTCCACAGACCCTGTGGAAGCTGGGATAACTCCATGCATGGAGATCACTAAATCTGCCCCTCTCACAGCAAATGTCAGCAGGAGAAGCTCCTCGTGCCCAGACCCCCACTGAGGGGAGCTGCAGCTGAAGCAGTCCCTCTGCAGCCACATTCCCTGCTGGAAGCACACCCACCTTGGAGGAGGAGGCAATGGAGTAGTAGCGGGCCTGCAGGCGGGGCAGGAGCTCACACAGGTGGTCGATGGGGGGGCGCAGGGAGGGCATGTCCTGCAGGATGGCCAGGATGTTCCTGCGGGCCTCCACCACCCAGCTGAGGTACAGCGCCTGTGGGCAAACAGGGCATGACAACCTCCCCACACGGCTGGCAAACACCCCCTCGGCTCTCTGGGTGCCTTTTGGGGGATCCCCAAGCCCCCAGCCAGGGAGGGCAGTGCTCCCACCTTGCCCTCAGCAGCGGACGAGGCCATTTTGCGGAGGCGCTCCTGCTCGCTGGCATCCGTGGCGTACTGGGCCAGCTCGTACAGGACGTTGGTGCGGGGAGGGTTGGTGATGTCCAGGTAGTAGGTCAGGGCTGTCCGGTATGATGTGGGGCAAGGGAAGGGATGCTTCTTGTTGGATTCCTCTGGAGAAGGGGGAGAGAAAGAAAAATTTAAAATCATCCACCTCACGCCGTTATGTTAAGAGGTTTTGTGCCGGCTGCGACACAGTGAGGGCTGGAGACGGAGCAGAGTGGGCTTCAGGGAGGAGAGAGCAGCCTGTGGGTCAGAGATCCAGCTCCACACTGAATCACCTCCCTCCCCAGGCAGCTGCATCTCCCAGTAGCCCATTTTGGGTTTCACAGATGCTGTCTGACAGTTTAGCAGCAAAAAATACCCCCTGTGCTCCCCAACGGGCTCCCTGCCCTGAGATGTGCATGGCTGTCCATGCACAGCCCAGCAAACCCCTAGGCTAAGCAGGGGCTGCCCCTCCATGGCTAATTTGGCCTCAGGCACTTACACCTCCATCACATCTGGCCTCAAAAGTGTCCTTAGGCTCTGTCAGCCACGTACAACTGTGCCAGTGGTCAAGGCTGGAGCTATTCTGTTCAGCCTTGAGAGGTCCATAAGGGACAGGAATGACAGAGTGAGGCTGCACAGCACAGACACTGCACAGGGGGCCTCAGGCTCCAGCAGCGCATTAAATCCACTTCCTCTCTAGAAACCCTTTCTCAGGCTTCTGGGCCAGAACATCTGATGCCTCAGGTTGGGCTTTGCTGCTCCAAGAGTGTGATGGGCAGCAGCTGCCATCTCCCTCCTGCCAGAGGCTGGCTCTGCTGAGAATGCTGCCCAGGAAGAGCTCTTTGGATCAGCACAAGTGCTCCCTCCTGGCAGTTCAGTCCCCAAGCCTGCGCCTCCTCCCAGCACTGAACAAGAACATCTCACACACTCAGGGCTCTGAGGAGCTCTGGGGCTGCTGAAGGATGCTCTGGTGGGCTGATGTTCCATAATTAGGAGTGTGCTGTTACATAATTTGTTGTTGAATGGAATCACTAAGCACATTTCACAACTGACCCACTTCAGCTGCTCTCAGCAAGCAGGCTCTGAGCCCCTACTAAAACAGCACAGCAGTGAGAGTGGCTGTGGGACATCTGGAGGTGCCCCATGGGATCTGAGGGTGAAGGACAGAGGCCACAGCTGAAGGAGAACTGCTGACCCTCAGGGGTCATCCGTACTCACCATCCAAGTTGTTTAGGGACATGACAGTGTCCAGATCTGTGCCCAGGATCTCACCAATCTGACTCACCAGGGAGGAGTCGTTGGCTGGGTACACGGCCACGTGGTCCCCGGACTCGTACCTGGCAGAGAGCAGGAGAGCACGTGCAACACCTGCACCACTTCTTGCCCACCCCCAGCAGCTCAGCCAGAAGAAAAAGGGGGCTGATGCAAGAGGCAGCAGGACAACACCGAGGTCTGATGCCCAGGACCTGCACCATCAGGACCCACAGCAGTGATACTGTGGGATCATGGTTTCCCAGGGTTTTTACAAGGGACGTCCCAGGTGACAGCAGTTTTGCCAGAGTTTCAGTAAGGATGGGTCAATTTCCCCACAGAATACAGAAAAGCTCCTCAAAACCTCTGCAGCTGTTGTATTAATCCACCTGGATTCACAACTCCCTAACAATTTAAGGAATTTGAGGCAGTGAGAGGGTATTAAGAACAAGGCTTTATTCCCCCTATGTTTGTACACCCAAGCCAGACAAACACAGGCAAGAGCAATGCCCATCTCTCCCGTCTCTCCTAGCTCTGCTGCCCTCTCATTTGAGTGACTCCTAGAGAATTCTTGCAACTGGGACTGCTCAGGTAGGACAGGGATGTGGGGTAGGATGGACCCAAAGCAGTGCAAAAATGGTGAGAGCAAGTCCTGACAGGGGGTACCTGCACCAGAAGCCCAGAGGGGCAATTTAAAGGAGCAAGGTCCCCTTCTGAAGTGCTGGATGAGGCTGGTGCCACATCCTTGTTCTTTGCTCCTGACAAAACAGAGGAGTAGTCTCCTCCAGTGAACTACCTGATTTTGGAATTGGAGATATCCAGCTCCAGGTGCATCAAGTGTCGCTCTCCACCCTTGTTCAGCTTGCGGTTCTCTGTAACCTGAGCCAGGAAGGGGTTCTTGGCATCAAATGGGCTGGAAGGAAAGACAAAGGCCCTCTGGTTACTCTCCTGCAGGCTCATGGAGCTCCTTGCCTCCAGGCATGTTCTCTCTGCCTCCAGAGCGGGCTCCCATGGTGTGGTTCCTGTTCCAAAGCTCACTGCACCCCACAGCACACACCAAATTTTGATCTGCTGCTCCCCACACCAGCACAGAAAACAGATCCTTTTCCTTCTCAGCACAGCCCAACAGTCAACAGCTTCTGTCCCATTAAGGACACATGACACAGAACTGGATTGGAGGGACTGTCTCAACATCTCAAATGAGTATTTCAGGTTGGAATGAATTTTTAAAGCTCATCTCCCCACAGCAACACTGCCAGCAGCCATCATGCACTGGCCACTCCAGGCAAGGAAAGGCTCAGGACAGATCTTGTGGATGTAGCAGCCAAACAGCACATGACCACAGCCATCTCCTCACCACAAATGATTCATTAATTGTGGAATCTCAGAGTCCCACTGGAGACCTGAACCCATTTCTCTTGGGCAGAGACCTGCTGTGCTGCAGAAATGGCACTGGATTGTTAGAAACATCAAGGAGCCATCAGCCAAGACCTGCCCCATGTACACCCTGCCCAGGGGGTTTGGCACTCACGGCTTCTGGTTCTCGTAGCTCTTGAGTCGTCCCATCTCCCCTGTGTAGACTTTGTTCATGTTCACATCTGTGTGCACCACCAGCTCGTACTGCCGGATGCTGGAGGGGGAAAGGGGAGAGAAAAAAGTCAAACTGGAACCCACAGGTACAGCTGGAACCATCATCTCCTTTGCTGGATTTGCTGCAGCTCAAAAACAAATGTAAATCCCAGCCCTTTGCCCCTCTCTAGACATGAGGGACCAGGCAGACTCTGCAGAAAGCCCAAAGCAAGGGGAACCCTCAGCCTCCCAACCAGCACAGCCATCCCCAGGGGAACTAAACCCATCATCTCCCCACTCACAACAGGAACCCAGAGCTGGGATCAAACTCACACCAGGATGGGCTCAGGCCAAACATCCCTGTTCTACTTCACTCATGCCCTCCTCAAGTCTGGAAGGGGAGACAGTGTAAAGGAAAGGGAACAGCAGCTCAGGACTGATGGTACAGCCACCAGTCAGAGGTGGCCAATCTCTGACACCCCAAAGGAGCTGCTCCCAAACCCACCTGGACTCTTCTCCTGTAGCCTCCACCCCAAAGTGCTCACACACTGCTGGCCAGAACTGCTCTCTCCAGGTGATGAAGTCTTCTTCCAGGCTAGCCAGAGCAGAAGAGAGAGTCAACAACCCAGCCCCATTACCAGAGGAGCCATCTGAGATCCTTTTGGTCTTCCTCCCATCACTTTGGGAAAAGGCATTTGCCTTAGACCCATGCACCTTTGGTACTGCCACATGCCCACAGATCAGCAGGAAAGCACCAGCAGAGCACTGGGTAGAAACTGCTGCTACACCAGACACCCCTCCCTTCACCAGGTCTGCAAAGGAAGGCTTTGATATTTAGGCTCAGCCTTTAAAAAACTCAGCTCCCTGCTGTCCACCCATCAGGTGACCTTCCTAAAAGGTCCACCATTGCACTGCTTATTTTTCTGGGCTCAGAGCCTTCTCCACACGGCATATCCCTCCCATAAGACCTTGAAGACCTTAGAGTTAGAGCCACAGGTCGATGTAATGTCCCAAGGTGCTCAGGTGAGCACAAAGAGGTAAAAAAAAATGAAAATATTATTGTCTGAGTTGGAAAATTGCTGCCTCCCACCACAAAACACTTCCCAAGGAGATTAATCTGCCTCCTTCACTGGGAGGGGTGAGTTTATCCACACAGGCTGGGTTAGCCATGGAGCTACAGGAGGGCAAAGGCAGAGGAGGCTGCAAAGCCTGCTCCCATGTGTACCCACAGGCATTTAAAGATGATGTGGCACTTCCCAGACACAGGACCTCTTAGGATACTCCCTGTGCACAGGGGATCTGATGGTGGGAGAGACAGCAGACACACACGCTCAAAAACATGTCAACCCCAGCAAGGAGCCCTGTGGAGTTTATTTCTGTCTTGGTAGTAGAGCCAATTCCCTTCCAAGGCCCCTTCCAAGATGCTTTCAGCCAGCTCTGAGCAGCCCCTCACCCCAAGGCACTCACTTGCCATCGTCATCTCCCAGCCCAAGCTCGAAGATGCGCTGGGCTCCGAGTTCCTCCAGTCTCTTGTCCACGTACTTGCCCATGGCATTGAAGTGCTCGTAAGTCTTGTTCCCTAGCCCAAAGACCTGGAAGGGAACACTCATGAGCACGGAGAAACAGGAGGTGGATTTTCCTCAACCGTTATCCCCCAGCCACGTAGCACCCAGCAAAGGATGCTGAAGAAAGACAGCGAGACCTCTCCCAGCTCCCCATCAGCTCTCAAGTAAGAATCTACCACTGCAGAGTGTGTGGTCAGGAGGCACCAGCACCTCCCCTGAGCCTGGATGCACTTCCAACAGCTCCTGCAGATCTCCTCATGGGACCAGTAAGAACCTGGACTGCCTGAAGAGCCACTGCTGGCCTTTGCCTCCCACAAACCACGCAGTAAATGTTTGCTCACTGCTTCACACAGAGCAGCTTCACATCTCCACCAGTGGATTTTACTCTCATTTGCAATTATTATGCTGCCTAAGGAATTTGGCCAGGGTTTAGGTGAGGTGCTTTTTCTCAGCCAGTTATTCAGCTCAGCACAGGAAGAGAGCTGCACACTCCTCCAAGAGACTTAATCTGTAGGAGAAGATCTGGCCCTGGGCTGCTCAATTAGCTTCTGAAGAGCAGCAGCAGCCTGTAGCTCATTTAGACTTGTATTTGGTGCCTGCAGGGCTCTTTGGGGCTGTTTATAGCAGGAAACCCTCGTAATTTAGGGAGTGGAGAGAGAACTCTGACATTTGCATTTAAAGCCTCCAGATACACATTTGCAAGTGTCCACAAAGCCTGGGCAGGAAGACAGCAGGGACCTCATCCCAGGCAAGGCATACAAGGCACAGACTTCGTGTTGGGCCTCTCCCCAAGCCACACTGGAGGGCTTTTGGCCTTCCTGCCCAAATGCTACACAAAAACTGGAATGGGGCCACTTACTGCAAACCGGAGACCCGACAGGTCGGCGTCGGCCTCCTGCAGCCAGTCGTAGAAATCCTGGGCATTGTCTGTGGGATCCCCCTCTCCATAGGTGGCCATGCAGAACACAGCCAAGGACTTGTCAATCTCAGAGAGGCGACTCAGGTCTGACTGCAACCAGAAGAAAGAAGGAATCTTCAAGGATCCCACAATGTGGCTGTTGGGCAATTCCTATTCCCGCAGTGTAGGTGTGCGAACAGCACCACGCGTTCACAGAAGGGGCTGGGAAAGGCCAAACCCACCCAAAATGGCAGGGAAAATAAAGCCAACCACCCTCACTGGACTGCAAGTCAGTATATCTACCCCATCAGAAAAACAATGGGATTTTCCATGCAAGGCTTTAAGGGACCAGGAGAATGTGGAGCTCATATCTGCATCTCTAAGGCTGATCCTTTCTCCCCTAGATGACACTACTAAAAAGCCAATTATCCTTTGGCCAAGGTCAGTGTTATTTTTCTAGAGGGCACTGAAAGGTTGTTCCTATCCCAAGGCTGTTCAGGGATAAATTACCAGGTCATACTCCTCTGGATCTGCTGCCATGCCCCGGAGGCCATAGCGATGGGCATCTTTGGAGAGGCGATTGGCAAACTCCTCTGCTGTGCCCGTCTGGGAACCGTAGAAAACCACTATATTTCGGCCCTGGAGAGAAAGAAAAATCCCTTTTAAATGGTGATTAGTCATTTGGCAAATGCGTGGATGAAGCACAGACAAAGGAAATGCCTGGGATCAGGAATCCTGGACTGCAACCTAAAGGCAGCCAGGAGTCTGAGCCTGTGCAGGACTCCAAGGGTTTGGCAGAAAACTCAAGGCTGAGCTGTTAATGAGAACATGACTCTTGCCACTCTCAGAGGGGAGATTCAGGTCAGACTAAAACCTAAAGCAAAGAATAAACCTTCCACATTAATTCTCAACTTCAAGGCTGTGGCGTGGCTCCTGGAAATAGGGAACACCCTGGATGAGAAGGCAGAACTTGCCAAAAGCTCTGGGCAAGTGCCTAAGCACCAAAGCTCCTGCTCTGCTGCAAGCCAATTACTTTGAAGTCCAACAGAAAATGCATCCAGCCGTTGCTTCTTCCTCTGCTTCCTCTTATGTCCAGACCAGCAGAGTCAAAAGCTGACAGCTCTGTGTACCACAATTTCCATTCCACAGCCAGCCAGTTTGGGAACCAACCACACAGATAAACAACTGCCAGCCAATGACTTTAAAGTCTCTGCCATTTCCCTCCTGACTTTGATCTCGTATTACATTATTTTTTTCCACCGAATTTTCACTTTAATTTCTTCTCTTAAGAACAACTCTCTCAGGCACAGACTACAAGAGCTATTCCTGGCTGCTCACACAGATTTCCTCTGGATGCTCTCTGCAGCAGGCATGTGTCTGTATCCAAACCAACTCCTTCTGCTGGCAGTCTCCAGAGGAAACTGGCACGGACATGAGCTCCCCCCCCCACCTTCCCAGAACAAGCAGCTTACCGTCTTCTTCATCTTCTCGATGAAGCTGCTGTCTCTCACTGGAGCTGCTCTGAAAGACAGGAGGAACCTCTTTTCAGATGAGCACATTCACTTTTGAGGTTAGGAATAAGCAAGTGGGGAAAAAGCAGCCTCCAGACCTCAGGAAAGCTGCCCAAAAGGGTGTGAATCTCCACTGACCACTGTTATTCACCCTGCCCCAGGGATGGCCATCACCATAGAGCTTCTGCACACAACCATGGAGCAGGGACTCAGAGCAGAGGGGAAGCAGAGTCAGCAGAGCCCCTGCCTGACTCCCATCAGTGAATCTTCCCACAGAAAAAGCCCAGGCACTCCGCCCTGCCCACCAAGAAACCTTTATCAACTGCTCTGAAAGGTTTCACAGTTGAGCAGGTTAAAGGATCTCACAGGAGCAGGTCTTCAGATAAGTCTCAGGGGCTAAGATATGGTGTGAGAGAAGGGAAGGGACTGCTCCCTGCACCACCACAGGCAGGCAGGATCAGTCCTGAGCCATGTTCCCCAGGATACATCCTCCAAACATGAAGTCAAAGAGGGCTAAAAATCTGCTGTTTCAACCTCAAAACTGCATGCCCAACATGAGCCCCAGAGCTGGAGAGCCCTGTGGACACACACAGCTGATCAGACCCACAGAGCTCCTGGCAAGGCAACCACTGCCAGCTGAGGTCCTGTGGAGCTGGGTTCCCATTCCCAGGACAGATCTCCTGCACAGAACATTTGCATTACTGTATGGACATGGCTTTCCCTAGCTTGGAAAGGGGACAAACCACAGCAGAGCCACAAACAGGGAAGTAGGGATTCTCACTGCTGTGGCTGCCCTGTTAGGGAGGGAGCAGGAAGAGCTTTGCTATCCTTAGCACATCTTTGGATTTTCAGTGCCATGGAGCGAAAACAACTCAGCCCTGGGGACCCTGGGAGCCTCACAAGCAGAGGTGACCATAGCTACACTCAGATTAGGTGCTGGGAGCTTTTCACAGCAGGCAAGGACAGGAGCTCCCTTGCTGTCCTCCCCACCAAAATTTTGGTAGCAGGGAAGAGGAACGTGGGACCCATTTCCGTTTCACAATGGAAGAATGCAAGGCCGGGTCTCCTGTGGGAAGAGAGAAGCCTCCAGGCAAAAAACAAATGGTTTTGGCTCCAGCCCATGTGAGAATGTGAAGAGCCTGCTAACAGTTTCCTCAACTCTGTAGCCCAGAGGGAGGGATCCTGCAGATGTGCCGAGAGGCATTTGCAGAGAGCACACAGAGCACCAGGGTGGGGGACGGTCACAAAACATCCCTTCGAGCACCCCTTGCTACCCAACGGGGTCAAGGAACTCCATAACTGGGCCTGACAGCTCTGAGCACCAGCAGTCTCATACAAAAGACAAAAGCACACACAAAGGACAAGCAAAGCCGACCCCAAAAAGCTCCTCGAGGCAGCTGTGCTCCCAAGAGAGCTGCTTCACACCCCTGCTTGGCTCTCTCAGCAGGTAACAGTCTCCCCATGTTGTCATTTGTCCCCTCTTGGGAAATGGGATATCACAAATATCTTAAGGGAGCAGCCCCAGCCCTGCCCACGCTGCAGCCAGGACAGGGACTCAGGAGAGCTCTCAAGACAAGGCTCTCACTTAGTTTTTGGCTCCTTGGTGAACTTCTTTAGTTCCTGCCCTCTGCAATGAGATCCAATTAAAACAACTGTTGGGTCAACTACTAAACAAAACACTTTTAAAGGAGGAGAAAAAGAAAAGTTTTTAGATCCTTTCAGCAAACTCCCTTTGGAAGAGAAAAGGGTGCAGCACATGGAGCTCGTCTATTTTCAAAGGAGGCAACCCTGCACCAAAGTGAGTGGTGGAGAAAAGGCTGTGGCTCAGATACAGAAGAAATAATGAGCCTGGCTTTGGAAAAAAGGCTACACAACTCCCTGAAATTGCTTCATCAGGGTGGCCTGAAAATCTGAGCAGCAAAAACACACAGGCAGAAACGACACTCATTTTCACTGCTCAGCCAGGGAAACTTGGAAGAGAAAGTTTGTCCTCAGCGAGGACTGCTCTTACAGCTTAGAGGGCTCAGGGTAGCAGCTACAAGCACGAGAAGCAGCACTGGGTGGAGGGAAGGGGATTAACCCCATTGTCAGAGTGAGTCTGTAGCTTGTACAGCTCTCCCACCCTTGGTGAGAACCCACGTCGCAAATGACTCCCAAGGCTGTCACTTTAGTTTCAGGAGAAAAGAAAGACAGGGGAGGAAGCTCCCAACAGCTCAGCAACAACACCAAAGCCTGTCTCAGCTGAACACCTCTCCTTCACAAAGCTCCTGTTCTCGTGGCTTTCCTGCTGAAAGCACAGATCCATCCAGAAGTGAGGACACAGCCCGGACGCTGCAGAGAAACCGAGCACCGACAGCAGGGTCTCCTCTGGAGCAGCCTGCTTCCAAGCAGAGCCTCTCCCTTTCCTTCTCCTCCTGTTGCAGAGGCAGGAGGCACCCACTCCACCCAGCTTTGGAGCTGGAAGGATCCCACCAGCCCATCGGGCAGAGTAACTCACCTGGCCACGGCCGGCTCTTCCCGCGGGGCCGAGTACACACAGCCCATGGCAGGGCAGGGAGGAGGCAGACAAAGAGTCCAGGGCAGCCGTGTGTCTGCAAGGGGAGCTGTGGGGGGACGGATCTAACTTAGCTCTGGAGCCACACGCACACAGGCCTTTCCATTCTGCTCCTCCTGGGCGTTAAAACCGAGCGTCAGCCTTTTGTTGAAAAGAAGAGAGCCGGCACAAAAGGTCCCAGCACGGGTCATAGCAGGAGTGGTCCTGTCCACTCCGATCCTCGTGGTGGGGCTTTGGAAGTTACTGAGTGGATCTGCGCAGTCCTGAGAAACTGCAACATCTGGCAGCAGTGGCAGAAAGGAATTAGGAGTGGAGAATGAAACCTCCCAGGATCCTCCGCAGCACACGTCCCTCTCTCACATCCACACGGAGCAGGGGGACGGGACACAAAACCCTCCCCCAGCCTTGTTCCCTTGGAAACTGTTTATATCACAGCTGCTTTTATATATATTCTTACAAAAAAAAAAAAAAGCAAAAAAAAAAAAGCTTGATGCTATAGCTGAATGAAACGATTCCAGACACTGTGTGAGCAACGCTTCGGGTAACTATGGCAGTGCTATTACGGAGGCAGCTCAAAGGAGTTTGTTTTCCACAGGATCCCATTAAATTAAATTAGAGATGGTCTCTCTCACACACACAAGCAGCAGAGAGCTAATCAGGCTAAGGACATGGAGCAATTCCTGCCACAGGAAACCCTACAAGTACCAGGGAATGGATTTCTGCATAGCTGCAGAATAGAGATAAGCCAGTTTCTGTCCCAAACAATGTTAAAGAGGGGGGAGAAGGGAGAGGGTGACACCCAGCATACCAATGACTGTCCCGCCTGCATCTCCCCAGGATGACTGTCTGCAGAGTGGGGACACTAGGACGGAAAGAAATCCGTGATTGAGAAACTTGCAGAGGAGGAGCAGCCAAAGAATAAAAATAAATTCCTGCATTCCCCGGCAATGGCCCTGCGAGGAAGCGCGGTGGCCGTGGCTGCGTGGCGATCCAGAGCTGCTCTCCCTGATGACATCTGCAGAGCAGGCTGCAGGGAGGGCTGCTCTGGTGGTTTTAATTAAGTCTGAAAATGGTCAAAACACAAGCAATGCTCAGCCAGTGGGATCCAAACTCGGCCCACACACACGTGTTACAAGTCACAGGTGCAGGACACCTCATATGCAGGAAACCACTGCATGTGCTGGCTGCTGTCCCTTCTGTGGGGACTTTGGGCAGGAAAACAGCTCCACTTGGCTTAAGGGTGAAGATCAGCAGCCTGATCCCTTCACTGAGCTGTGGCTGAACCTGGAGATGCATTGCTGGGACAAGATCATGACCATTCCTGGGCCACGCAGAGAGAACCCAGCCCAGCAGCCATCCAGACCAGGGCATTTCAACCACACATCTGCTCTTCCCCAGTCAAGGGCAGTAACAACAGTGGCATCTCCTTTGCAGACCCTGCTGAGCTGACATGGTTTTATCAAGGTGTGCTGCTCCCAAAAACCCCAGAAGGGCACTGAGATGCTGGATGCTGTGTTTAGGTCAGAGACTCTGCTTGTACTCTTCAGCACTGCAAAAAAAAAATCACTGAAGCAGCAGCCACTGTGATGTGTCTGAATTGTTATTCAGCACCTTCATCCTCCAGTATTCTGAGGCTGAAGCTGGGGGGCCAAAGTGACACAACACAAACCATCACCCAATGCCATCAGATAAAGCAGTTCAGGACACTTTGGGAAGGCAGTGTGGTTCAAGCAGAGCTGAAGAAACACCTCCTCTAAAAGTCAAGGCTCCCCATTCCAGCCAGAGACAGCCCTGCTGAGGCCCCTCTGCCTTCATGGGTCTGAGACAGCTTCCCTGTGGGCCCAGGGGCCCATCTGCCATATCCAGCCAGCCACAGGCAGAGGCTGACAAGGGGGATCCCGTGTCTTGTCAATTTGCTTGTTCAACAGAAAGGAAACTCTACCCCAGATTCAAGGATTACAGGAGGGGAGGAAATCCAAGGCTGAGCAAGCTTGTTTTCCCACTCATTTTCCTCCCATAAAATCCAACTGCAAAAGCTGCAGGAAGCGACTGTCTCAGCCCTGAAGGATGGATGTGCTCCCAACCACAGCCTTGACTTTTAGGGTCACACTGCCCTTGGACCAGCTTGATACAAGGACCACAGCAGGGCTGCAGCAGGACACAGGGAAAAACGATTTCACAGCCTCCTCACTCTGCACCTGCCTGGCTAACACTTTTCCAAAGCACAGTTGTGACAGACAACCTGCAGAACAACCTCACCTCTCTGGTTATGGGTGACAGGAGGTGCTGCTGTTCCACATCTCCCACAAGCAGCCTCCCTCCCAGCCACTGCTCACAGGGACAGAGAAGGCAGCACAGACCCCATAGAGAAGACAAAATGCCTGGGAGGCAGCTCAGAGCCAGGACCTGCAGCCAGGCTGGGATGGAAGCCCATGAGCTGAGGCACTGCAGCAGAACAAGGTGGTAACACACACCACGAGTCAAAGTTTCTCTGCAAGGTCACCACAACCTCTGGAAGAGCTGCACATGATGGGCTGTAGGAGGAATCAGTCACAAGGATGGGGAGCTCAGGAGCCCAGGCTGTGCCATGCCAGGATCTAATTTCAGACAGACAGTGCCCTTTCCCCAGCCAGCTCAGCCCTCACTGCAGCACAGCCCTTCTTACAATCTCCAGAGGCGATCATGTGCACTCACACACACAGCCCTGACTGGCAGGCATGAGAGGGAAAGCATCCCAGCAATCCAACAGAACACATTCCCAAGGTAAGGCTGAGCAGGCACAGGCAGCTGGGCTGCTGCCAGCCATGTGTGCACCCATCTGCACAAGGTACCACAGCCAGGGACACTGCTGCCCTTTAAAACCCTCCCAGCCAGAAAATGTACTTTCCAAACTCCTGCCAGAAACAAAGAATGAGCTAAAAAGTCCAGCAGAAAAGTGATGTTAAGTTTGGAATGTGACTGAGACAAGGAACCAAATGCACTCAGATCTCCACCTGTATGGTTTGTTCCTGGCCCCAAGCCCTTTGCAGAAGACAGGGTGGAACAAAGCTCTGCCTCTCCAAATCCAGCCTCCCACTGCTGTGGTAACCTGGCATCAGAAGCAAATCAAGTTTTACAGGAGCTGCCAAGCAGCTCATCCCAGGAAATACCTCCCAGCTCCCCAAGACTATTCCTTTCCTTCATAGCTAGGAGTGGATAATGCTTCCCACATGAAACCTGCTTAAGAGCAAGTCCACCTTTCTCCAGATTTATCTAAACACGACTTTTATCAGAAAACACCAAGAACAGCCAGTGCAATCCTTAAGAGTTTTGAAGTACAGCCAGAGGCTTTCCTGCCTGACCTTTTCCTGCCTCGCTCAGGAAAGGCCAATTCCCGATTTGGGCCACACGGTGGGGTAAGGCAGAACTGCAGCCTGCCTCTTCCACCGGCATTTCTGCATTGGGAGCAGAACACACGGCAGCTGAGGGCAGAAAATGCCCCCTCACCGACCTCCCACAACCCACCACAAGCAAGAGAGAAAAGCTCTGCTGGTGCTACACACAGCCTGAGAGCTGTTACTTACACTGATTGCATTTTGGGCAGGTCAGGCACTTCCTCCTTTTTCTTGCGGAAGAAGAACCAGTAGGTAAAAAGGCCGGTGATGAGGGAGATGAGGAACACATCCATCATGCTGAAGAGAGAGTCCTGCTGTGCAGTGCTGTCAGGAGAGGACATGGCTGGGTCCATGCTGGGTTCCCCCATGGCAGTCAGAGGCACTGCAAGCAAGGAAAAACAATGAGCACCAGCAGCCACATGGGACAGCATTGAAGAACATCTAGAAAATGCTATTTGCTTTACACTTAGTCTTAAGAGCACAAGGCCACCCAAGAAAAAAAATGCAACACTAAGATCAAACACATTAAGATTCTTTTGTGCCCCAAGGTGTCCCACCAAGCTTTTCCCTTCTGCTGTATCCATGCTGATCCATGTGAAGGGATTTCTGCTCTCCCTTTGCCAGCAGCATCAGAGCACACTCCAGCCAAGGAGCCCCAGCAATACTCAACAGGGACTCATGGCCAGCCTTTACTAAAGCCCTTACTCACCACAGAGCCCCTGAGGTGTTACTGGGGGATGGCCCCACTCTTCCAGCCACCCCACAGACCTGGGCCTTCCTCCCTCCTTCCCACAAGGTGACAGGATGCCCTGGTGCCACTGCTGTGCTGATGAACCACAGAGCAGGACTGCAGCCCAAACCCCCGTGAGCATCCCCACAACAGGTTGTTACAACACAAATGATGAATACTTCTGATTTACTCCCCTGCAGACTGCATTCATTATCCATCTCTTTCTGGGCCTCTGGCTTCCCAGTCCCCTCCACGATCTCCCTCAGTTTAACTTCCATCTCCTTGAATTACTCCTTTCTACTTACCAAGGCAGAGTTTAAGTGACTTGGGACTTGCCCACAACCATTCCCAGAGTCTGTGGTATCACAAGGATAAACACACAGCCCTCAAATACCCAACCAGCCCTATGGCCCCTGTCCTTTCCCTGGGGAGCCACCCATCACTCCCTCCCTCCCACTGCTGTGCCAAAACTCTGAACTCCTCCGACCCTAATCCAGATTGCAAGATTATCTTCCCTGCACACAAGGACACACTCTGACCAAGTAAACAGATAATTAACTCAAAACTTGATTTGGAAGGGCAAAGTGACTCTCTTCTTGTACTTGGGCATCCTGCCAAGCCAGGAGACCATGGACATTTGAACTTGCACCCAGAAAAGTGTCTCAGAGCCATGGTGGTGCTGCAGGAGGGACAGGATACGTGCCATGGCTGAGAAATAAAAGTGACTGAAGCTGAAGGTTATGCCAACATATTCAGGAGCTGGGAAGAAAACAGAAGGTAATGCTTAGTGAGCCTTAATGAGGGAGACCAGCTACAACCTTCAGCAAAGAACAACCCCCTGTTGTTACCCCCACAAGGGAAGTGCAGCTCCAGACAACACACAGCCCTGTGCCACAGGACATCAGCTATAAAAAGCACCCTGTGGAGCACAGGGAGAAGTCCACAGCCACCTGGCAGTGACCCTGGGCAGGTACTCTGGCCACCAACTAGTGCTCAACCCCACAAGAAGTTTCATTCTGTAGAGAACTTGGCAAGTAACTGCATTACAAGGGGTGCTAACACACCTCTGCAAAGTTTCCCTCAGGTTCACAGAGAAGGCACCAAGGCAGGGTATTGGAAGAAAAATAAGTGATGTGAGTGCAGACAAGCAAATTGCACATTCCTCTCCATCAGGCAGGTCACCCTGTCCTCCCTCCTTGCTAACAGGCTTTCCATTGCTGGATCTTGGAGCAAAGCAAGAGCTGGATGTTACTTCTGTACAACTGTAGACTAAACTGTTAGTTAAAGTCTCCGTGATTGGGGCTTAGTTGCCAAAAAGGTACAGCTCCCAGAAGGATCCCTCTCCTCCTCCTCGTCTGGTTCCAGTAAATCACCAAGGAGCTGGTCTGGCAACTAACACCAGAGGAATATGCTGATGGAGGAAAAATGTTGCTGGTTTATTGCTTTTATTCCTGATGAAAGCCCAGAAATTTTAACTACAAGCTCTTCTCCTCTTCCCCTCTGCCACCCCACCTCATCTGTAGGAATCTCAGGCAAAACTTGCCAGGCAACCCATCCTTTCATAGAGTTTTGGGGTTTTGGTTCTTGCCATCTCACTCATCACTTAAATTGATCTTTACATCTCAGGGAAAAAAAAAAAGCCCTGAGGGCAGTGGTCCCTGGTTCCCAGGGAGCCTCAGGTGCTGCCTGTGCACAGCATGGCCCAACTCTGCAAAGAGATGGAGGAATCAGTGCCCAGACACAGGCAGGAATAAATATCTCCAACTCTGCAAGAGTAGGTTGGTTTTTCCAGTAGCAGTTTCATTGCCCAAATTACACAAAGGTGGACAATTCCCCTCATACAGGGCAGTGACGTGGGTCTTTCACCCACTTTCCCTGAAAATCCCAAGGCACATAAAGCAGTGACAAATCATTGCTCAGAGGAAGCCATAAATAAAAACAAGGCTGATGGAGACCACGCTGAGCTGGTTTGGGGCAGAAGCTGCAGCTCCTTCCCTTCTGAGCACCAAACCCAGCAGCAGCTGAGCCCTGGGGAAGGCTCCTTGCACAGGGCACAGCAGCCCCCCTTGTCACCAACTACAGGCAGAGGAGAGCTCCAAACCAGACAGGTGAGCAGCACAGAGCCACAGCAATTCCCAGTTCCAGATAGCTCAGATGTGGATATTCATGAGCTGCCCTGTGTGGGCAACAAATAGGGCAAGAATGAGCCTGTGACCTCCTCAGCCAGGTGAGGGTTTTGTCTCCAGCCAAAATTCATCACCGTGCTCAAAGCAGCAGAGCTTCAGTTCCCAGAGCAGAGGGGTTTGGCTTTCCCAAGCCTCCAGAGGAGGTCTGCTCTCCCAAGCAGTGCTGCCTTGGAAAGAGGCATCCTCAAGGAGGCAGCTCCCAGGAATGCTGCCTGGGTGCCTGTGGGGGTGGAAGCTGTGCTATCTCCTTGCCTTGACCACGCTGCAGCTCTCCAGGGCTTCAAAGGGGAACCCTGCAACTGCAGCCAGGCCACCCACTCACTGCCCACAGCCAGGGAAGGGAACATTCCAGGAGGTTCATGGCTCTGGTTTGCTCTGCTCTCTTCATTCACAATCTCCACAGCACAAAGTTTCCACAGCTGACCTCTAACCCTAGGAGGAATCATGGTCACGGTCTAATGATGGAACACAACACAAAAGTGCTTTAATTTTGATGGTGAGCTCCCTCTGGTCCTGGACCCTTGGTTCTTCAAGCCTTATATTCCAGCTACAGATTCTTCTTTTTACTGTCCCTTCACCACCCTTACCCTCAGGAAAAGATTTCCTTAATCACAGCAAGAGAAAGGCAAAGGATGTGAAATTAGACCTCATTTCTCTTTTTTAAAGGGTTGTCATAACTCAGGAACTGTTGAACTCGCTTCACCCAGCACAGGAAGATTATTCCTCAATTTATCTCTGTCTCACCTAGTTGGCTGTAACAATTATATTCAGAAGTTCACAGCAACTCATTTTCAAATACATGTCCTTTTCTAACTTCCAGTGAAAAGAAACCAGACTTACTCAAAATTTAGCTATGCTGGGAATCCTGCAGCCTCAGGAAGGGCCTTGGTAGAATCAAACTAGGTTTTTAAAAGGAAAAGGAAGTTTATGATACAGAAGTAAAACTTTCCCTGACAGCAGTTTCAAGGGTGGTCATTTTATCCACAGTGTTTATTACATCTTCAATCAAGGTAAGACAAGATGTCCACATCCCTGGAGTTTTTTTTTTAATGGTAGCTTCAGTTCCTGGATCCCTGTTTATGCACACAGCAATTAGTCTTAGAGAGATGTGACCATTTACATCACACAGGAAAGTCACAACATTTTGAAAGACTGCAATCAAGCAATGCTGTGTTTTAGCACAGCTTTTCAGCCCCTGAAGGTGTGAATTTGCTTGATGCATGGCAGCTCACAATCACTGAAATCATCAGGGACCTTCCTTGCACATCTCCCTGCTAGCAAACACATGTACTCCATCCTCATATTAAATGAAATGTATTCCTCATTCTCATGCACACCTTGGAAAAAGAAACGCTGGAAGCACTCTCAGTGCCAGGCATCCTCAAATCCCCCCTGATTTCCACACAGACCAAAGGTGCTATAGGGTCAGGGGGTTAAAAAATATTTAAATATATATTTAAAAACAGTATTACAACAAACAAGACAGGATGGGGAGTGATGAAAGTCAAGTGGTCAGCAATGAGAAAAGATCTATTCCCCTTCCTTGCATCAGATGCCCCTCAAAAGCACCCTGGGACATGGCACCACAATCACAAAACGTGGTTGGGAGGTTTCCCCTTCTGGAAGTCACATTGTGGTGTCTCCTAGTGACCAAAAGGCTTTGGCTCTGAAGCCAAGTTGGCAATCTGGGCAGGAAGTTGTCTCTTTGTGAGATTGAAGCAGCCTGGTTTTTAATGTAATATCTGAGATGAGTTCCAAGTACCTCAGGCCAGTTGGACCTCCCAGCCCCAAACCAGGACTGCAGCCTGTGACTCTTGCCCCAAAAACGAGCGACCAAGTTGGTGCTTGACTCTGCCCTGTGCCACCATCAGCACACCCTGACCTGCAGCGTCAGCCTCGCCTAGAGGGGAAGGGGAAGGAAAACTGCTGAGCAAGCACAGCCTGGAGGCTGCTGGCTGCTCCCACCTCTGATAATGGATCCCCAGCACCAACCAGAGCACCAAAGAGCCCCTGACCCCAGCCCAAGACACCAGAGAGGGATCCCCACAATGCCCACACACCCTACAGACACTGCCTGCCCTGGCACGGCTGGCACAGGGGCTGCACCCCCAGAGCTGCCCCCAAGCTATCAAAACACCCAAACTTCTCCCAAGCATCAGCACCCTTTGGACACCTGCAGATAAGCACAGGAGCTGCAGGTGGAACCTCTGTTTTGCAACACGTGCAGAAAAAGAATCGGTGGTGACAGAGTCAGAGGAATTGCGTGACAAATGTGCGTGCAGCACCATCAGTCGCCCTCTGCCCAACACTGGCACCGGTGCCAGGCTCCAGTCAAAGGGAGCTCAGCGGGGCGCAGGCAGAGAAGCCTTCCCAGCCCACAGCAAGGTCCAGGCTGTCTCAGCTGAACACCAGCAAGGACAGCAGGCAGTGCTTTGGAGCCAAACTCCCCCTGCAGCGATGAGATTCCCTCATTTCTCACAACACCACCACAGCTCAAGCCCTGGAGCACCCATTCCCTCTCCACCAGCCCACCCATCCCATCCAGCAAAACTTACCAAAGGACTGCTTTCCAGCTTCTTATAAACAGGAATCCATGCAAGTCTAACAGCAAATACAACAGCAATACACACTCAAAAAGCTCCTTGAGAGCAGCTTTCTCCAGTTCAGACTCCTGGTGAAAGCCCCACACAGGGCAGGGGACAAGGGGGCACTGCTGGTAGAGAGAGCACTCCTCGTGCTCCCTGCAGCCACGTGAGAGTGGCCCTCATGCCCCTGACTCAGCACAGGCAGCAGAGGAGTGAGCAGAGAGGAAGTGCAGCTGTCATGATTTCCCATGCTGGGAGCTCTGCATGGCTGGGGATGTCACTGCTGCCACCAGATCTGCCAGACCCTTCTTTCTGACCAGGAAGGACCGTCCTGAATTCCCAAGGCAGAGGCAGGTGTGCATGACCAGACCTCCCTTCCCACCTTGTCTGCCCCAGGGATTGCCCCTTCTCTTGTGCTGACCATGGCACAACACAGATTAGTCTTTAAAAAGCCCAGTTTTAAATCAGGGATCAATTATTTCCACCTGCATCATGGCACAGCCCCAAAATTCAACCTCAGAACAGACACATAAATGATAAGGAGAGATAAGCAACCAAACCAGGTGAAAACTCCAATTCTTTGTACAGCAGTGACCTGCAGCCCAAGCTGTAGACACAATGGCAAAACAGGAGGACTGTAAATAGAAATTAAACAACTGAAACATCTGGGAGGAAAAAAGAAAGACTTCTCATAGGTCTGCAGAGTTTGTGGAGAGCTCACAGAGATGGCAGCACCAAAAGGAAGTTGCACTGAGACCCCATCACTCCTCACAGCAGCAGCAGTGGAGGAGAAGGAAGAGACTTGCCCACGAACAGGAATGCAGTCTTGTGACCAGCCAAGGGCTTTCCTCTTTCACCCACTGATGACCACAAGACAAGCAGGTCACTGATGGATGTCAGGAAGAGGAGTCCCACACACACAAGACAAAGAGAAAGGAGGTGAGAGCAGAAAGGCAGAAAAAAGAGCAGGGCTGTGGTTGAGATGGCATTTCTGCCCAGGTTCCCGTGCCTGGTCTCCTCTGAACCCCAGCACAGCCAGGACTTCCTGCATGTTAGGTGTGGGATTGGGCCAAGAGACCCTCAGGGCAAAACCAGATCTTCTCCTATTCCCCTTCGGAATGCAACCAATTAGGCTAAGGAATTCTGTTTACATCAGCCTGTGCCAGTCTCAAATTAGCTCTTTTTACTTTCCTTTTTAGTAAAAGGAGACCTGGCAGGAAAAGTCATCCTTTCCGAAACAAAAGCAGCTCATGGAAGCAGGTGCTCAGATCCAGGTTCTTCAACAATTGCCTTGGCTCAGCCTTTTCTCCACAGCTCTGCCACACGGAGATTGCATTTCCCATCAACAAGAGGATGCTGATCTGGCCAGACAAGTGGCCCTGTTTGGTCTGGACTGCACAGGATCCCTGCTTTAAGTGGGAATCATCACACAGGTGAATCCCTGGGCTCCTGGGGAAGGAAGGCACAGTGGGAAACCTCACAGCTTTCCTCGTCCCTTCAGCCTCTGTTGGATCATCACACGTGCTGGTGTGAAGGCTTACTACACCTAGAGCTCCCCTATCACTTTCTTTGCACGTATTTCCCACAGCTTCCCATTAACCAGCTCAATAAAGAAGGGCAGAAAGCAGCAGAGCCTCAGACAAAACCAGGAAAGTGCTTCTGCACATTGCCACCAGCTCAGAAATCCTAGTCCAAACTGATGAGTTGGTGGCAGCAGCACCCAAACAGGGAAAGGAACACAAAAGCTGTTGGGGGTTTTTGTGAAACAAAAGTTACTCTCACTGTGAAAGGTCTCTTCTACCCAGACCTGACACACCAGCTCAGACATCAGCAAAACTTCTATTTTAGGCACAGGACAGACACAGAATGTGCATCAGTCTGAATCTTGAAATACTGCATATTTCAGCTTCTACTGTGTCACACTTGAATGTTTTCTGGCCCCTGGGTCTTATTCAAGGACAGCAGAGCAGCTGCAAAAGCAAGGAAGAGAACAAGAACTGCTTTACTGAGGCAGAAAGAAACTATGCTATGGGTATGCCAAGGTGGGGTTGTGCAGCGAGCTCAGAGCACTGAACCAAAGGATTCAAGGCATTATCCAACACAAAAATGAATTCAAACTTGCCAAGCTGCCTTAAAGCAAGCTAGAATTACTGAACTTGCACACTTCCTTTCCCCAGATAAAAGCCTGATTCTCAACCTTTAAACATGGGGCGTCTCCCCGGCTTAGGCACCTGGGCACCTTCCTTCACACAGATCACAGAGGCAGCACAGAAAAACAAGAGTTCAGGGTTACAGGATAAACAAAATCTGAGAATGGCAGATAAACTGAGCCCCTGTGAACCAACACTGTTCTCCAGCCTCCCTTCCCAGTGAGGGACAAATCCAGAGCAGCATGCTTCAGGCATCACTTGGAAGAGGAGCAGGGGTCTCGCCAGCACCCATGTTCAGGAGCAGGGACAAGTCTGCAGGAGTTTTAAACCACCCTGTTGTCAACTCCATGGGCAGCCCTCAGGCAAACAACTGCTCAGAGCACTGTGAAACCTCAGGAGCAACCCATCTAGGCACGGACTTTGCACAGTTCAAATCCTGCTGAAGATGTTTTTCTAAGATCAAGAGGGAAGATGATGTTTTCTTCAGCAGCCCCTTCTGCGAGTTCTGCACTCTGTGCTGTCACAGCCACAGCTGGAAGTTCCTCTCCTCACCACAGGCTGTTTGTTCACCCTGTGCCTGAGTTTGTTGAGGTTGGTGTGACAGGCTGTGGCTTTGCCTGCAGCCACCACTGGGAATGGAGCCCTATGGATGGGGTCAGTAGCCACAGACTTTGACCTCTTCCACCAGGAAAACTTTGGACAGCAAAACCCTCCAATGCTGGTCTCTTTTGAGTGGTTTCCTTTGAAACCAACAGCTGGAAGAACATTAGAGGGACAGGGTTAAACAGATCTTGCAAAGTTTTAGGAATTGTGATGACTTTTGATCAGAACAGGTTGTTTTGAGGATTTATTTATTTATTTCAAGAGAACTAAGCACTGAGAGGAGCCAGAACATTTTGTATTTATAAGCCCACTTTCCCCCGAGGATGCAAGAGCTTTTCAGACACTATAAGCCCCTCTCCTACGCTGCTGTAGGAGATGGAGGTGTTACTGCATGATCCTTGCATCTCTTGGTAACTCAGCAGTAGAGCTGTCCTGCTCTGGCTGCCCTATTAGAAGGGTGTGCAATCACCCTACAAACCTTCCTGCCTGCCACAGGTCAGCAACCTGACCTGGACCTCACCTTTTTGAAATGATTTGGGAAATACAGGCAACTTCCCAGCCCTTTGCAATCACACACAACCACAGCCACAGCAGACCTCAGAACATCAATTCCATACCCAAAACATGACGTAGGCCACAGGACATCACACAACTCAGGGGGCACAGGCTGAAGGGCTGGTCCCAAGCTGCAAAAAACTAAGCTCTCCAACTCCCCAGCACAATCAACACAAAGAGGAGAAATACTTAACACAAGAGTTATTTGTTCCTTCATAACAGGAGCTTCTCCTCTTACCTCCAGCAGTTATGCATTGAGCCCTGTTACACAACCAGGGCTTGCACAATCCTTACAGGTATTTTATCAACCCGCTCCTCCAAAGCTTGGACTTAAGAGAGGAGATGCAGTAATGACCCGTGAAAGAGAGTCAATTGATGTGTTTCACAAACAGCCATGCAGCAAGACCCAGGGTACTTGCCAGCACTACAAAGCCAGACCTACCAACTCCCCAAGCTGGTTTCTAAACCTCCCCAGCAGACTTCCCATGCAATGCCAGAGACAGATTTTCTCAAGGAGAAAAATCCAACCCCATCTCTAAACCTCGCCATCTCCTACTCCACACAGCAAGAAAGGAAGGTAAATTAATCAATACCTCCATTCCTTGCAAAGGAGTGACTGGAGGCATGGACGTGGCTGATCACTAAGCAAAAATACTACAATAATTTGGACCTGTGGCCGTCCAGAAGCCACCAGAGATGGCTTCTGTTCTTTCTGGATTCCATGGGTGATAGCAGCATGCAATTAACTTGGAATGGTTACTCGGGGATAAACAGCAAGAGATTAAGAGCAGCCTGTAATTATTTGTTCTGATCTGTTTAATTTTGAAGCCTATAAAAGAGAAATCTTGGCAGAGGTGCACCTGTCACTGTAGGGCTGGTGACTCACTCCCCACAATAGTTTGTACAAAGCCATCTCATCACGGGGATCAAATGATCACATTGGGAAAGCAAATTATGCAAGTTCTACGAATTGTGTTTTTAGAGGCAGGAGAGCCCACGTCAGGGAACAGAACAAAGTTCAGTGGCCACAGAGGTAATTGAAGGTGGTTTTCTTTTATATCAGCAGAGGAGATGGCAGGAGCACAAACCTGAGTAAGGAAGCCTTTTCCCCAGTCCTTCAGAACTGAGCAAACACAAACTTTGCTGCGTGACAACAGGCAAAGGACAGAGCAAAGACCAGACGGAATTTCAGTCAGACAGTTCCACACACTGCTCTTGCTGCAGGTAAAGAAACCATCACCCCCAGCACCCACTGCCAGCCACCCTCCCCAAACCCAACCACATCCAGAGGTGCTCCACAACCTGTGACATTCAAAAGAAAGGGGTTACCTTGCACCTATGGGTCTGCAAACAAGTGCTGGCGGGGACTGTGAGCTCCAGCACAGAGGGTGGTGAGCAGCAGGGAAAGTCTCCCTCGAGATAGTTCAAGGAGTTTTGGTTGTATGGCCTTGTCAAGCTCCTCCAGCTGCTCTGCAGGAACAAAATAAAAGTTGCAGAAGGCACTTGGCTGTCCAGGAGGCACCAACCCAGAAACTACTGACTGAACAGGAGGCAACTGCAAGGTGGTGACAAGCAAGAGGTTCTTCTCTGTCACAATTAGAGCAGGACTAATTAACAGGGGGTTAAGCCAGATTTGTGACACTACCCCCCTCCTTCCTGCCCACTCTTCAAGGCTTTCACACCCGAAGATTAAAAGAAAGCACTCATTAGTGTTTCTTCCTGGAGCTCTATATTCTCCCTGCTCCATGTTCTGCAAATACGCTTCTTGTGCACAACCACATCCAAGGGCAAAACTAAGACACAATCCATGCCATGCACACATGCCTGGTTCACTGCTGTCATCCAGCCTAAGAAAAACCTGTACTGAGACAATGCTGGGTTTTTCAGGAAGGGTCTGGCTCACCAGCCCTCCCCAAAACACCGATTTCCTCATTTGCAGTAGATTAATCAGCCGCTTTGCATGCGTGCAAGAGCTCCTCGGGATTTCTCAGAGAATTACAGAAATATTGGAAGAAAGCCCATTCCCTTCTATCTAGCAAAAGGGATGTGTGCATCACTGCACCCCACTAAGCAAAAACATTGTGAAACCCCACAGCTCCTCACGACAGCCCACACAAAGTGTAGAGCTCTGCTGTGGAAGGGATGTCCCCACCAACGCTATTGATTCACTTCCACAACTCAGAAACAGAGACCTGACTCTCTCCTCCTTGCACTTTTCCAGCTTCTCAGTTGGATATATGTTTCTGCTTTCTAAAAAGAGCTGTAAAAGTACAAACCCATTTCACATTTTCAGACTCACATTAGACAGCCTCAGTGACCCCTCTTCTCTGTACACATTCCACTAAACATTCCCATTTCCTTTCACACTCCAAAAGCTAACCCAAGCTTACCCAAGGTCTAAACTCTGACAGAACAAAGCACACGCCAAGATGTACCAGCAGTGTTTACTCCTGCAACTAAGACAACTCCCCAAGAACCAATTCCACGCTGATGACTATCTCCCAACACCATCATCCAGGTGTCTTCACTCCCTCCAGCCTTAATATTCCCAAAACCAGGGGGTTCCCATGATTTCTTTGACAAGCACACTCCCTAGGTGAGTAATTTCACTCTTTGAAGAAACTCCATCAGGAAAAGTCAGGAACAAACAGCTTTCCCACACCCCAGCAGTTTATAAAGTGAAATAGATGGAACAACAACGAAACAGCCCAGCCTGCAGCAAAGGTGTCAATTAAATACTGAGAATAACGTTCTGCAGGGGAAGTGCCAGAAAATTAAGCTCATTAAAGGCTTTTAACCAGCAACAACCTGGGATGGGGTAAGCCTGAGCAACCCTTCAGCGCTGTGGAAGAAAGGTAGGGCAGGCATCACCCTGCGCCCAGGCTGCTCACCCGTCCTCAGCCCTGCCAGGGGTGCTGGTCAGTCCCCCACGCACAGCCCCTGGGGGACAGGCGTGACAGGGGTACCCCCCAAATAACAGGGAGGCCACTCATGTCAGCCCCCCATACAAGGCTCACTGGTCACACCAGTCTCCCCAGTAACAGGGTGTTCAGTAACACCAAATGCTCACAAATAAGAAAGGCTCTGGTCATACCAATTCCTATCCCATAATAAAGGACCAGTCACATCAGACTCTGCAGAAAACAGGGAGTTCTGGTCATCCCGCCCCCCCCCAAATAACAGGGGACCGGTCACAGCACACTCCCCAGATAGCAGGAGTCATCCCAGTCCTCCTCGACCCCTCGAATAAGAGGATCTCTAAACATCCCAGTAACTCGCAGTAACAGGATTCCCACTCACTCCAGATCTCCCAGTGAACAGCAGGCTCTGGTCCTCCCAGTCCTCCCCCAAAAAGAGGTCTATTCCCACCGACCTCCCCGCCAATAACAGCGGGGTTACAGCAGCACACCCATAACAGGCGATCCCAATCACCCCCGTAACAGGGAGCCAATCACACCAATCCCCCCAACACAATAAGAACTCCCCATCCCATGCCAACCCCACCAGGGGGTGCCGGACCGCCCTTCCCCAACACAGAGGACCCCAGTGGCGAAGCTCAGCCCACCCTCAGCCGCAGAGGGCCCCCAGACCCACCCCTCCTCAGCCACATGTCCCGGTGCCCCGGACCCCGCACCCACCGCCGGCCCGGCCCGTCTGGCGCTGGCGGCTCCCGCGGCCCCGGCGCGGCCGGCACGTACAGCGGACCGCACCACTCGGGCACACGCGCGGGGGAACACGCTCCGCCCTCACCCCCCGCCAATAGGCGGTGAGCGCGCCAGCCCGTGGAGATCCCCCCTCTGCGGCGGCGCATGGTACAGCCCCAGGACGGGGGTCTTAAAGGGACAGGAGCGCCGGGAGGGGCCGGGGTAAAAGTGGGGTCAGAATTGGGGTGTGGGGTGGTCAAGGGTGGGGTCAGGGTGCAGAGGAACGGTGTCCAGAGGTCACAGTGGGTGTAAGCAGAGCGTCAGTGTAGGGGGCAGGCTTGGGTCAATGGGGGGAACTGGGAGTGTCACAGCAGCACCATGTGCACCCAGGAGTAGCCACAGACAGCGGTCCTGGGGCTGCGGGTCCTGGCTCAGCCCAAAGTTAGTGTCCAAAACTGACCTCAGTACCCTGACCCCAGCTCATGACCCCAAACGTGACTCCACAGTGACCCAAGCCCTGCTCCCACTGTAATCCCACCTCTGACCCCACCATGACCCCAATGCGGGCCCCCATACTCACCCCCGAACTACAATGTTGACCCCACCCCTGCCTCCCCCCC
>JACBWW010000032.1:5829943-5842046 GCA_020086605.1 Lanius collurio | reverse complement strand
TATGGGGGCCCGCATTGGGGTCATGGTGGGGTCAGAGGTGGGGTTACAGTGGGAGCAGGGCTTGGGTCACTGTGGAGTCACGTTTGGGGTCATGAGCTGGGGTCAGGGTACTGAGGTCAGTTTTGGACACTAACTTTGGGCTGAGCCAGGACCCGCAGCCCCAGGACCGCTGTCTGTGGCTACTCCTGGGTGCACATGGTGCTGCTGTGACACTCCCAGTTCCCCCCAAGGTCACTGCCCAGACCAGGGCCCCACGGGGGGCCAGGGGGACCCCAGGGTGGAGGCTGGCACCCAGTCACTGCCACCCTCCCTGGGAGCCAGGGGGCTGCTCCACCCGGCAGGAGCACATGCTTCTGATTTAACCCATCCCAGATGATTCTGATGGTTTGGGGTGGTCTTTCTTTCGCCGCCGCACCAGGAAGTTGCACAAGCACCTCTGGAAACATCCCCAGCAGTGCCGGTGGGAGATTTCGTAAGGCAGGCTTCCAGACCCCGGTTCCGCAGGCACCGCTGCTTTCCTCCCTTTTTTTGGCGGGGGAAGGGGGTGAAGCTGAGTTACAACTCTGCTGTTTCCAGCTTGGCCAAAGCCAGAGGCACAGCTTGCCGTGACCCCACTGAGCAGTCCCACAGCTGAGTGGGGTCACCCCGGGGCTGGGTCCCCTCCCTTCACCAGCCATACACTGGCCCATCCAAGTCACCATCCTGACGCTATCACTGGGCTGACGCTCTCTCCAGAGTCAATAAAAGACGCAGGGAAGGTCCAAAGTTCGAGCTGTGCCTGGCAGGCACCAGAAGAGGTGTGAGGAGGAGGCAAAGACCCGAAAAACACCAGCCCAGGGCTGCAGGGACACCCTATTTTGTGACAGCATTTGAGCAGCGGGTGGAGAGGTGTGAGGTCACCTGAGTACTGATGCCACTTGCATCAGTTTTGGGATTGACCCCATGGAAGCTCCCTGGGGTGACTGGTCTGTGACTGTGCCCTGTGGGGTGAATGGACACTGCTTAAAGATCCCAGTGGCCCTGAGGGACTGAGCAGGTCCACAGCTGGGGTCATCCCACCAGGTGCCTGGACTGGGGACAGGCATTATGGCACAGCCTGTCCCATTCTGTCCCCACAGGGAAGGGGCTGGGGTCTCATCACACCCAGCCCAAACTCCCCAGCGGGAAGAAGCAGAGTCCTGCAGCTCACAGAGACATGTTTGGTCAGTGCTTTGTCTCTCTACCTGTTTCTCCCACCTCTCCAGCTCTCCTCTGTTCCCAGCACAGTTTGAGGCTGAACTTTTGGCCCCAAAACCCTCCCAGTGCCAGCAAACAACAGGGGACCCCATGGGACAGCCATGGAGGTGGTGTTTGGCAGCGTCCTGGCCCTGGCACAGGGAAGCTGGCCCCCAGTCAGGATATCTGCATGGGTGTGCTTGGCCACAAATTAATGACAGGAAAGCAAAGAAACACAGACCCATTTTCCTTCCAGCATCAATGTCTCCTGCCAGGCCTCCCCACTCCGTGCATCCCCTCTCACTCCTGGATGGGGCAGTGATGCAGGTCCAAGTCAGTTCTGCTTTCCTCGTGTATCCCTGACTCCTTTTCCCTTGCATCATGGTGGGAGCTGAAGAGCAGAGAGGATGGACTTGGGCTCTTCCAGAGCATCCTTCCTATGGCAGGACCACTACTCCAAGGACAGGGAACAGCTGGCTCTGCTCCCAGCACTTGTCCCCAGACTGTCACTCTGCAGTGACCCCCAGAGGACATGGGGCAACCCAAGGGGCTTTCTGGACTCTGCACAACCCTGGCATGGAATGAAGTGGCAGTTTTACTGGGAATGAGCCAGAGGCATGGAATAACAAACCTCCAGGGACAGCACGTTCCCAGGGGCAGCCACCTCTGGCCGAACTGGGAGGTTATTGATTTTTTTATTTCCTTTTTTTTTTTTTTTTTTTTTTTAATCTGCTTTAGGAACTTCAATTCTCTGTCTCCCCGCTAAGGAAATGAGCTGGTACTGCAATGTGTGATGAGTAACTGTGAGCTTAGTTAGGCAGATGTCAAAGCCCAGTGAGCTGATGACTTTTACCTCCCTCTCTTCCAAATTTAAGTCCTCAGCCTCAGACATGTTTGCTAATGTGTCATTCCAACCTGTTTCCTCCCTCTCAGCAACTTCACTTCCCTGGGTGATGAGTTTGGAACTGACCCCTGAGGAACTGGGAGTTGTTGGACTCCACTGTCCAGGAGCATTTCACTGTGGCATGGATGCCCTCAGAAAAGCAGGGAACAGAAAATAAATCTCCACAAACATCCATCTGAAAGGCACTGAAGGCAGTTCCAACACACTGCACATGACCAGTAGGTGCAGCTGGACTCAGAACATTTCTGGGGACATGGTGGAAGCTGTAGAGATCAGAGAGACCAAGTGATCTGCCACAGCCACCAAGAAACTCCTAAAAGATCTGGGAGCAGAAAGAAAACAAATCCAAACTGTGGTTTTGTGCTCATCCAGCATGTCCTGCTTTCAGGGCTCACCTGAAGGCTGTGGCAGTTGTCTTGCCCCAGCATGGAAAGCTTCATGGCTGGAACCTGCTCCTTCCCTCCTGGAGGGAGGTTTGCACCAGCCGGGATTGGGGCTGTTCCCGCTGCCGGCTGTGACACTGCAGTGACTATTACAGGGCATCCTCTACCGCTGTAAAGCCAGGAAACTATTCCCTGGAAACACGCCATCCCTTAGCCAGCTCTGCGGGGAGAGCGAATCTCTCACCAGATTGACTGATAAAAGAGTTGGACAGGAAAAACAACAACCGGTTTCCAGTGTTTTCCAGTGTGCAGTACCGCTTGTCCCCAGTGCTCGTCCTCAGTGCGCGTCCAAGTCCACGCAGCTGCGACCATCCCACCCCCAGCCCATCCCACTGATCCCGCCCCACGGATCCCGTTCCACCACCCGGAGGGGCACGCTCCGGCTCCCCACTTATAAACAAACCCAGAGACACAGCAGTCCGTCTTTCACACTGTATTTCAAGTTCACAGTTTGGAGATACACAACATTTGTGATTGCTATCAATCCTCATCACCCTTCTGGAAAAAAATCAGTGATAAAATTTCTACAGGCAAGGATTTCACAAGAAGGAAAATCAAGGCACTAACAGGAGTGGAGTATAAACATTTCAATGTTATCTCTAGCATTTCCTTCCTGGTATTAAAAACATGTGTTTAAATTCCAAACAATTCCCGCTCTTGCTCCACACTAAAAATATAACAATGTAATTGCTGTCAGCAGGAAAAACAGGACCATAGAATCAAGTCCATTTGTGATCCCACAGAGGAGCTGTCCCTCAATTCCAGGCTGGTTCCCAAATTGCTTCATCCTCCTGCTGAAAGCCCTGCCTGGAGCGCTCACCTTCGCAAGAAGAGCTTCTTACTCGTGTCTTATTTATCTGAGGTGTAAGTTCTCAGCACTGACTTTGGTCTCCTCCAAAAGAAAGCCTCTGCATCCCACATGGGATTGTAGCAGTCATTCCAGAGGGGCTTCTGGAGAAGTAAAGCAGCTGGTTGGCAACGTGGGGCTTCTTCAGACCCTGATGATGGAAAAATTTAAGAGGCAGGGACGTGCTTTGGAATGTGCAGCTGCCAGAGCAGGAATGGCACTTTGTACTTCATGGAGCTTTTTGGAGAACAGCAAAACTCTTAAGTAGAGTCAAGGGCAGTTGTTGAGATCCTGGCTGATTTACAGACACAGAGGCAGCAGATTCCTCCTGGGCATTGTACAATAGGCTACACAGCTGGGAATAAAGCTCAAATCCCAGCAGTTGGACCAAACTCCTTCATTACAGACATAAGCACCAAAAATGCATCCTATTGCAAATCCCTGGCTGAAAACTCCCCCCTCCCACACACCTGCCCACCTGCTCTGAAAAAAACAGGGAGAGATTGTGCTAATATTGGTGGGTGAGACTGCTAAAGCTGAGCAGTGTGAACACCCCCAGCAGCACTGCTACATTCCTCTTAATTCTTCTAACCCACTGTTAAGGTCCCTCCCAGCTCCTTGGATTTATAAACATTTGCTCCACAAAGGGCCAAAATCCCTTACTGAAAAGTCTCCCACTACTTCACAGGCATTTGAGGTTGTCTTATTGGTAAGTGATGGTGACACAGGCTGAGCTGGTGCAGTGCTCTCAGAAAATGGAGGCAATCCATTGATACAGGCACAGCATTTTAAAGCTGTGTTTTGGGGCAGAAAGAGGTATTCTGTATTCTATCCTCTTGCCTCAGGTTGGTATAGCAAGCCTCCTTCAAGGCACTCTCTTAGTGGAAAAGTCACCAGTAGGACAGACATCTGTCCTCCTCCATTCAAGTTACAAACTAAGGCTCCTATGATTCCCACTCCTATGGGTCCTAGCTACATCACACCTGTAAAAAAGACATGTAAATGGGAAGTGCTTATTGCTGCAGCTTAGTTAAACTCCAGATTCACCCAGTGTTTCACCAGTGAGGTTCCTACCTTGGCCCAGGGAGCTGGTGCACTGGAACTCCAGTGGCACTGTAGAAAAAGGCAGCTGCTAAATGCAGCAAAGAAGAAATACTTCAGAAGGATGAGAAGTTCACAGAGGTGATACAGTTCCCATCCTCCAGCAACATCAAAAAGTAAAAAAAATTATAAGGGAAATATAATTCAAGTAGACTGTGCCAGGGAGCAGGGGAATGGCCTTCCCTGGAGTTACCAACCCATTCCAACACTCACCCTAGACACAGCAAAGATGCCAGCAATGCACTGCTGTGTGAGCCTCACACAGTGGTCCAGCCCCTGTGTGTCCTGCTGCTCTCTGGAGGATCAGTACACCTGGACTCTGGTAAATTCAGCTGAAACAGGGGCCACTGGGACTGCTGGATACCCTGGTGCTTGCTGAACACCAGCCAGAAGGCCCGTGGCTGCAGGTGGCTGTGGCTGAGCTGGGCACACGTGCTGTGGGACAGAGAATTTGCCCAGCTGGCAGCACTGTCCCGGTGAGGCTCCGGCGTGGGCCTGCCCAGGACATTCTCCAAAAGCACCTCTGGCTTGGCAGTGGGAAGAACCGAGGCTGTGTCCTGCAGCATGGCCCTGCTGAGATCCCTCGGGTCCCGGGGTGTGGCTGTGATGGAAGCCCTGGCTCGGAGCACTGGGGTGCTGGAAAGCAGGAAGGGCCAGAGGAGAAGGGCAGTGGTAGCTCTGGGTGGGGTAAGTGCCAGGCACAGGGTTAATCCTGGGCAGGAAGAAAACAGAAGGTTACACTGTGCTCAGAACTGACATTGCCTTATTAGTGCTGGAAGTGCCCTGGGGGCAGATTTCCTCCTGACCAGTGCTGGGAGAGGTCACTGCAATCCATCAGAGGGATTCACTACAACAGAAGCTCTTATTATAAGCAGCACTTGAGTAAAAAATGGGTTTAGTGGTGTCCCAGGACAGCTGTTCCCACTCCCAGCCCACACAGACTCCACACCCACTGAACCCACTGGTTCTTGGCCCCAGGCTCTTTGGGCAAGGAATACACAAGCCAAACTGCAACTCTTGTGCACATCCTCCCTGCCCTGTGAGTGACACATCTGCCAGGTCATTAATCAGGAGAAGTTACAGCTGCCAAGTGTTATTTATCAAGAAAACACAAAGGCCTTTGGTGTAAGAACCCACAGTACAGAGCAACAAAAAAAAATAAAGGGAAGGAGGAGAAAGTTAGAAATAAAAGAGAGAGTTAGGAATAAAATTAATCATTCAGAAGCAAGGGCTAGGAAGCCTCTGCCAGCAGAAGGCATGACTCATCCTGCCAAAACCCATCAGGAGAGAGGCAATCTGCCTGGAAGCTGAAGCCTCTGGGACTTCAGGAGTGCTGCTCAGCCCACACACAACATGAGGATGAGACCTGAGAATCCAGGCAATATTCATGAAGCCATGACTGCCAAGTTCCCAGAAAGAAGAACAGACTGGCTCATGATGGGGTTTTCAGGCTTGGAGATTCTTTTCAATTATTTGGGGTGTGGGTTTGATTTTGGATTTCTTTTTATTTATGGACACAAACATGATACCAAGGCCTGGACTTCAAAGAAACATCTCCTGTCTCGTGGCAATTTAATGCCTGAATCTTACGAAAATTTAAAATGAAAACAAATCCCAAACTATTAAGAGCTCTTGCTTGGAAATAAGAATGAAATAATAAAATTTAAACTCCAGAGGTACTTACAGAAGTTTTAACTGAGACACAGACATGCAAATTTAGCTGCAGCAGTGGAAGCATCCTAGAAACACCTTCCCACGCCCTGCTTGGTAGTCAAATTTTCATGTAAATACCTTTGTGTCACAGCAGTCTGTGTCACCTCACCGAAGGAAGCAGGATTAGACACTGATGTGCTGTGCACAGCAGGATGGGACTGGTGCTGGCACAGGCTCAGCATGAAGCCAGGCAGCCTTTCCTTCCAAAAGCTGCACTTGCACAGGAGGGAGAGAGGGGAAAACAGAAATTCTGGATCTGTCTGGCCTCCCCTGCAAGCACTCACATGTTTTGAGTGTCCTGCTGGATCTGGGGGACACTCCTGCTTCAGGCAAGGGTTGTTTTTATGGTTTCCCATGGCAGTGCAAACACCTGGGAATGTTTCCACTTCAAATAAAATTGCACAGCAAGCTGATGGCTTAAACAATGCATAGAATTTAACCCTGAATAGAAAACTATTTTTTTTCTGTGAAACTGAAAGGACACCTTAGAAAAAGTAAATATTTGACCTCCATTTTCAAGCCTTTTAGAAAACAAGTACGTTCTCATGGTTTGTGTTAAAACCTTTCCTGCAGGTCAGCTGTGAGCCCCAAGGTTTCTTCTCTGTAAAGCAACATTGCCTTGACACTGAAAACGTGCTGAAAGCTTAAAAGACACCAAAAGGTTTGCACTGAACTTTGTAAGTGCCATCCTAAATTTATAATGCTCTGCTCCTACATAGGTTTGGACACAACTCACTTCACAGCATTCCTGGCAGGAGAGGTGGGGCAAATAAAGATAAGGATCACGCCCCAGGGAGCCACAGAGCCAGGAACAACTGCCTATTGCTGGGGCAGAATTACACAACTCAGCTTTCATGTCAGCCACAGCTGCAGTATCTTCCCATGTGTACACACTGCCCTTGTAGCAAAGGAGAGGTCTTTCACCTCCCTTTAGCTTTCAATAAAGACCTGGTTAAGGTGTGGTAATTTATTAGTCACACTAATGTCACCAGTGTAACATCAATGGGTGACTCTGTTCCCCACAACACCACAACGATGTGGGCAAGAGAGGCACAATAGCTTCTAGAGGTGATTTCATGCCTCTACTCACACCTGAAAACTCCCCTGTAAGATGTTTCACAGGAACTCCTGTACTTACTTGCTGTTTTCAGAGGCTCTTCTCTCTGCTAAGGACCCTGGGATGTATTTCAGCCCTGGTATCCTCTTTAGCAGAGTGAAAGGGAAAACCTGGTCCAGCTTAGAGCCCACCGACTCTGGAAAATCCAAGCAGAAACAGTAGCCAAGACCATCTGAAGTCAGGAGCTTGTTAAGGAGAACTGAGGACAAAACACACTCATTTCTGACACAGCCACACAGAATCCCCCTCTGCCCACAAACCACTTTCTCTGGAAAATTCTCCCAGTTCTACCCAGCACCACTTTCAGAGACCATGGCCCTCCTCAGCTCCATGTCCTCTGCATGCACTGAGAAGGGGCAGTGTGAGGTGAAACACAAATGCAGAATGGGATGGGATGAGCAAAGCCAGTGAGGGTTTAGTGCAGAGCAGCAGTCCAGGAAAAGCCAGTGCACCTCAGTGATGAGAACCACTTCCTTCCCACCATGATCCCACTCTGGCTCAGGGCTTCCCACTCAGAAAGGATACAGGCTTCCCCAACCAGAAGCCCACACAAGTTCCCCAAGAAGGAAGACTGGGGGACAAACCACGCTATGCAAAGCCCAAACCACGGCACCAGCACCACAGGAACTCTGCACCCAAAAAACAGAGTCCTCTTCATGCGTGAGCGGGTGGTAGAAACCCCCAGCGTGGCAAAAGCCACTGGCATGAACCCTTTGGCATCTCCCACTTCCAACAGCCTGGAGACAAGGGGCTCAAGGAAGAGGTACAGGAGGGCAGAGAGCACGGAGAAAGTGGCAGTGAGGATGCAGTGCTTCACTGTGCCCACGTTCTTCTCAAAGCTGCCAGCAAAGTACCAGATGACAACAGCACCACAGGTCAGGGAGATCAAGTCCTCGTAGACAAAGATGTAGGTGATCAACCTGTGAACTGAGCACAGCAGCACCTCAGACAGGCACAGACAGCACTGGAGTTGCTATAAAACAATTACATGCTGGAGCAGAGAGAGAGGGAGCCCATGGGATTAATTAACAGCTTTCATTTCTATCCAGGCATAGAAAAGAAGGAACCTGAGGCCTTTAAGACCAGGCATAAATAACCAAACAGAGTGAAAACAAGTGCTATCTTGGGTGTCACAAACATATGGGCTGGCTCTTGCTGCTTCCTGGGAAGCTGCCTGGAAAAAAGCAACAGCATCTGTAGTAAATTTCAGTCTCATTAAAAGAGAATGCAAGAGACATAAAAATAACTGTTAACAGTCGTGATGATTTTGGCAAAGAGATAAACACCTCTTAAATTGCTGGAAGGTCAATATTCATCATCAAAAATGCCTGGAGGTCATCACACCTCAGAAGTGCTTCCAGGCCCTCTGTTTAGGTGTTCTCCTGGGCACACAGCAAGGACTGAGACAGACTTCTCCACCTCCCTCCCATCAACCTCAGTTTCACAGCCAGAAAAACACCACTGAAAAAACGAAACAATGCACTGCAACCCCTGGAGACCTGTGAGGAGATGGTGGAAGCCATCCATCAGCTCAGAGCGCTGGACTGATAAAGAAAATCACTGCACGGGGGTAAGCTGGAACATGGGAATTAAAAGTGTAATAAAAATCACTCTGGGAATACCGCAGGGACAGAAAAACACAAATCCCTCAAGCTCGTGGTAGTGTTATCCAGTGGGCTTACTGTCAGAGGACGGAGATGAGGGGGAGCAGCCTGATGTCGAGGGACTGAAATGGGTGCCCAGAGGCTCGGTGCAGGTCAGGGGAAGCGCACGGAAAGCGGGAGGAAAAGGGACACGGAGAGCGAGACACGGGGGGAGCAGCACCCTCGGAGTCTGGGCTGAGGAAGTGCACAGAAATGGGGGCTGAGGGGGGTGCCAAGGGGTCCAGGGGAGGACAAGGAGAAGGCCGGAGAGAGGTGACACAAAGGCTCCGCTAGGATTTGGGGAAGGCGCGGAATGGGGTGGGCAGGCAGCGGCTGCGCCCGCCGGCGGCCCCGCTCACCTTCCCCGTCGTGCAGGGCTGCGGGGCGCAGCGCCGTGGCGGAGTGGGCGGCGGGGACACCCCGCAGCAAGCCGGGCACGGAGGCACCGACCGACAACAGCACCGTGAGGGCAGCAGCGGCCGGCGGGGCCGAGGGCGCCGCCATTGCTGCCCGCCACTTCCGGCCGCCGCCGGAAGGCCTTGTGGTTACCATGGCAACAGGAGGTGCTGTGGGGCCCGTTACCATGGAGATGGGGGGGGGCTTCCCCCCCGTTTGAATTTTTATTTAATTTTTGATGGGTTTTTCCCTGTTCAGAAGGGGAAAATATTCCCGGCGGGAGGTGTGAGGTCTCGCTGGGAGCCCGGCCAGGGCGGGGTTATAGCCTGGTGTTCGCACACGCGGCTGCCCCAGGGTGCGGGAGGCCCATCCAGAGCCGTGCAGCCACCACTCCCCCAGGCCGCGGGGTCTGCCTGCTGCGAATCACAGAATCCATCCGGCTGGAAAAGATCTCCGGGATCATCGAGTCCAACCCGTGACCGATGAACACCATCACGTCAACGAGATAATTGCACTGGGTGCCACATCCAGTGTTTCCATAAACACCTCCAGGGATGATGACTCCGCCTACCCTGGGCAGCCCCTTTCCAAGTCTAATCACACTTTCTGTGAAGGAATTCCTTATGTTCAGCCTGAACGTGCCGTGATGCAGCTTAAGACTATGTCCTCTCACCCTGTCCCTTGTTCCCTGGGAGCAGAGCCCAACCCCCACCTGGCTACAATCTCCTGTAAGATAATTGCAGAGCACAAGAAGGTCCCCTGTGAGCCTCCTCTTCTCCAGGCTGAGCCCTCCCAGCTCCCTCAACTACTTCTGGTGCTCCAGACCCTTCCCCAGCTCTGTTCCTTTCTCTGGACATGCTCCAGCCCCTCAATATCCTTCCTGAATTGAGGGCCCCAGAACTGCACATTGGACTCAAAAGCTGAGTGTTTCCCTTCAGTGTGATGGCTGGAGGTGGAGAGGAGCCACAGCTGCTCCTGCCGTGTTCACACCGGGCCAAACCTGTGTGAGGTTTGTGCTATGTGCACTCTGTGCCTTTAATTACCCAGCAATATTGGCTTAATTGTTTGGCCAGTTCTAGTTAGAGCTAGGAGAGGAATTGGCAGCTCAGGAGTGAAGATACCAAAGTTCTTGAAGGTTTCATGGACATGGGGAGATGATGAAGTAGGGAGAAGTTAAATCTGATTCCCTGTGATCATGACCATTGGCTAGCTTTATACACAGTTAGCACTAACCACAATTGCATCTGTTCTTGAGCTTGTAGTTGGGAATGGAGCTATGGATATTGTAGTAGGAAAAGAGTATATTTGCACAAAAGGAGTAAATCTGTTGGCACCGTACATCCCACCTGAACGTGGTCCTGTGTCATCTGCTCTAGGTGACCCTACCTTGGCAGGGGAGTTGGACTGGATAAAGAATCAGAAGAAACCCACCTTCCCACATCACCACTGATTTTGCAACGTGGATAAGGATTTAAAGCACCTGGGATCATTTCCAGCCAAGGGGAAAGAGCAGAGGGTTGAAGGGCTGATGTCTTTTCCACATCTCAGCTTCCAAGTTTTTGGTTGGGAGCATGGCACATATCTATCAGCAGGCAGACAGATACATAAGCCTGAAACCCTCTCTCAACTAATTCCATTTCTCATGTATGAGAAGCCTTCAGTCCCTGAGGAATGCACAAACACTGAGAGGCTCTACTCAGAGCAAAAGATCCCCCCACCTCCCCTGGCTAGAGAGCATTGTTTGGGATCTGCCCTAATCCCAACATCGCACAGGCAGCCTTTGTGAGGTCCCAGGGTGGCAGAGGAAGGCTCATGGAGCGGGAGAAGACATCGTGGCTGGGGTAGATGAAGTTTCTCAAGGAGAAACTGAAAGACAGGCAGGGAGCTCAACCCCCTTTTTTTTTTTCCTCCCCTTTTTTTTTTCTTCTTTCATTAATCATTCCAGTCACTGCTTGTTTTGCAGAAACTTATTTTCAGCTGTGGCAGTGGGATTTGCCTCCCGCTGCTATACCCAGGGGGGAAAGAAACAAACCAACTTCTCTGCAAATCTGCTCAAATCATTCAGCTGAAATTAGAGAAGGCTCCTCACTGCCTTTAAAAGAAAACAGGGTAGAACCTCACTGTACTCTGGGTGCATGTGCAGACTGTCCCTAGGCAGAAAGGTGCAACTGTTGACTTCTCAGCTCTCACAAGAAGGTAGTTTGATGGGAAACAAGAAATACAACTTCTAAAAATAATCCGATTAAATAATCAATGTTGCTTTTGCTGTCTTCTCAGTTCATCTCTCTTCCTCTCCGAAGCAAACCCTCATGTTTCATAGAAGTGGCTCCCAAGATCATGACCCTTTTCTTTAGAAAATCATTATCAATAAGTTGATATCTGGCTTTTTAGGATACTCAGAAACCCTGGCAACCTTTTCTTGTTTTTTCTTTAGGACCCAGATTTTGGCTGTTTAACTCCATTTAGCATCTGCTACAAATGGTGATGCACGAGTGGGGTACTGAGGGAAACAAGGGGGCTGCTGGTGCGGAAAGTCGGACGTGCAACCCCCCACCATTTCCCTCTGCGCACCCTGTCCATGCCCTGAGAGTTCATTAATTAACTAATTTAATCCTCTGACGCGATCCCCGCAGTACCCGCACAGCCTCGCACCCCCTCCCCTTGGTACAATCCCCCCCGCCCACCGTACCTTGGCACAGCCCTCCTCACCTCCCCTCCCCCCCC
>JACBWW010000032.1:5802939-5829597 GCA_020086605.1 Lanius collurio | reverse complement strand
CACTTTAGTAGGACACAGGAACTTCTCACCTCCCCTCCCCCCCCGCTTCCCCAGCGAGTGGTAGGCGCCGCGCGCGCTGATTGGCCGCCCGGCCCCGCAGTCCGCGCGAGCTGCGGGTGCCTCAGTGTGCGCGCGGCCGGCGCGGCGGGCGGGTCGGTTCCTGCGCTCCCTCCGCTCCCTCCGCCCCTCAGCGCCGCCGCCATGGCTTCGGGTAGGTGCCGCCAGCCCCGCCGGGCTCAGCGGGCAGCGGCGGCTCCGCTTCCCGCCGCCGAGTGCGGGCGCGGTGGGGCGCGGGAGGGCGGGCGGAGCGAGCGCCATGTGGCGCATGTGGGAAAGGCCGCGGCCATGTTGCGGGGGACGCGCCCGCTTTTCCCTTCACGCCTCCCCCCCCCCCACACCCCTTGCGCTCGGTGAGGGGGAGGGGAGCCACGCCCCCGCCGGTGGCCCCTGTGGACACGCCCCCTTCGGCCGAGGCCACGCCCCCTCCCCGGGGAGCCCCGCTGCGTTAGCCGATCGGGTCACGCCCCCTTACGCGGGGGGCGTGGCCTGGCGGGCGCGCCCCCCACCCGTGTCGCAGTGGGGGGGGCGTGGGGGCAGGGTCCCTTTGGGGTCGTGTGCTCGGGTGCTATATGGGGTGTAGCTCCCCTTTTTGGGGTCTAGGGCCCCCCACCGCATGTGCGAGCCCTCTCTTCGGGCTGTACCACAACCCCCTCCCGGTGTGAGGTGTGGACCCCATTTTGCTTCATGCTCCCTTGTGTAGGTCCGCTGCCTTGGGTGGTGTACACCCCCGTTTGTGGGATATGGGCCCTAATTTGGTTCATGCCCCCCCACTGTAACCCTCCCTCACTTTTGAGTCGTGTACCCTTCCCCCCAGTGAGATTGAAGGGCCTTTTGGGTCACGGTCCTTCCCCTGTGTGGACCTCGACTTTGGGTTCTGGTTCCCCTCTCCATACCCCATCCTGGTGTGAGATGTGGATCCCCTTCGGGTCGTGCCCCTCTCCATAACGTATGTGCTCCCCCTTTGGATCAGCACTCCCCATGAAATGCAGGCACCCCCTCCCCACTCCACAGCCGGGGAGCCACCTTTGTGTCCCAGTATCTCCTGCCTCTGCTCTGCACTCTGTGCTCTTCACGCTCCTCTGCCATGGGCTTAAAAACGCCCTGGCTGGGATTGTTTTCCAGTGGGGGCTTTAGTTTATCATGGAAGCAGGATCCGTTCTCCCGGGTGACCTGACAGAGCCCAGCTTCTCCTGGGCTTCTGCAGGCACAATGTGCTGTTCCTTTATCCCCTTTGAGGTGTGGATGACTGGGTCCCCCCGGCAGTGCTGCCCCTGTAAAGCCTTGGATAGGTGTGGATATTCGTGCATCCCAAAAGTGGAAGGAGGAATTCGAAGGCTGGCCGGGCTTTGTGGAGCGAGCCATGTTTTGTTATGGTCGAGCCATTTTGGCGTTGTCTCCTGCTGCATGTGTGAGTGATAGACAATACAAACAAAGCAAGGGGTGCTGAAGGAATCCTTTCATGAAAGGAGCAGTTATGTATCAGGAAAAGCAAATGTGTCCAAAGGTACTAAAATGAGTCCAAATCGTGATTTTTTTTCTACTAAATGAGTAAAGCTTGGCAGTAAACTATATCCACTTTCCCTCCATCCCTCAGCTATTGACCAGTCAAGCACCTGAGTGCCTCCTCTGTTTTTATTGATGTTCAAACATGAGGTTCTTTTTCTTTTGAGGATACTGAGAGGCAATACTGTTTCTTTATATGAATTACTTCATAAGAGAACCTCAGTTTTCAAATGTACAGAGCAGATTGTACTACCTTGAGAGGAATAAACCCCCTGAGTAGTGCAAGGTGATTAAGCTGCTATGTCTCACTTCATCAACAGGAATTTTTCCATGAACTTTTTAAACATTAAAAAAAAAAAAAAAAAGGTCAGCATAGGAATTTCCAGAATAAACTGTTACTTCCAAAAATCCTTACAGACTCTTGTCCCCATTGAGCCCACAAAAATAAATCGATCAGAAGTGTGTAAGAGGTCCAGCAGAGGATGTAGAAAAATGTACAAATAAAGGAAATTCCTTTGTGTGTTTTTGTATTTTACGGGCTCCTTATCTGGTTGCTTTCCATTTTTTCCCAAAATGTTGTCGTTTGGTGGAAGTTTGTTAAGGAGAGAAGCTAAGGAGATTAAATGTAGTTCTTAAGTTTATAGCTAGTTACGTCCTTACTCAAGAATTTTCTGATACAACCATTAAAATTCTTTAATTAGCGTCATAAATGTTAAACCACAGCTGTGTTTCTCAATGTGGTTACCTATTTAACAGTAATCTTTGTGATCATTTAAATGGAAACTCTGTAAAAATTTTACCTTACCCCTTAAAAACAAACTCGAATTGCAAGTCTGCATTGGATTTTTAATTGGTGTTCAATATGAAAAGCAATGAAATATTTGTGTAGAAGTGCAAAAGGAGGAGAAATTCACATCTAAATGAAACTGCTTTATAGGACCTGTGAAATTTGTCCTCATTTCATTTCTTGTTTGATATTGGTAAATTTTTGGTACCAAATATGAAATTTGATATTTTGTGTTGCTTTGAGGAGATACTTCCCCATTAAAAATGCTGCTTTGTGTCTGAATATCTCGGGTGATAACCCCCCCCATCTCACATTCATCACCTCAGGTGATGCCCTCATCAAACCTCTGGTTAAGTGTCTGTGTAACCCCTGGCAGGATTGGATTTATAACCTGGTGAGGGAGGTGTAATGAGCAGATTTAGCAATTTGATGAGTGTTTTGATTGGAAAATGGTTGCAGTCATTTGTGACATTTACCCTGCCTGGTAATTAATTCTCAGTGTCAGCATTTTAGGCAGTCCTGGGTATAGAGGCTGGAGAATGTGGAGGAAAGGATGAAACTGAGGATGAGAAGTTCCTGATAGATTTTATTAGACCGTGGCACGAGAGTATTTATACCAATTCTTGAAGCAAATAGAAAAGAAAAATTGTAGAACTTACCCCAGATATTTGGGTTTTGACAAGAAGGTGGGAATTTCAAGCAGATTGAGGCTCCTGACTAGGAAATGAGACTGATGGAACCTGAGCAGTGCAGAGGCTGGAAGGGCAGAGAGCAGAGTGGGATGTGAGGAACCTCTGCAGAGCTGGAGTTGGGATGGATGTGGGGCTGATGGAGCAGTGTGGGTGTTCTGGGTGCCTGCATCTGTCACATGCTGGGGAGCTCTCCGTTGGGTTTTTCCTCTTGCAGTGTGAGCAGAGGGAAGTGTCCTGGCTCCCCCATCCCGGAGTTTTCATCTCACATTCTGCCTGTTTGTGCCCTTTAGCTCAGCAGAGCTTTCTTAGAGCATCCCAAAAAGGGGTTCAGCTGCACTGACCTACTTAGCTTTGCTTGATTAATTAAGCTGCTGCATTCTGCTCATTGATGATGACACTGTACTCTATAGCCATTAGAGGGGTTCTACAGTTCCGGGTATTTCAAAAGACTCCTTGCAAACAGAATTCAGATCCTTCAAAAGGGACATTTCCAAGTGGCTGTAGCTGTGTTGTATCCCTCACACCCTGTTCTGCTGTCATTCCAGTCTTAACATTTTCTCTTCTGTTAATAAAGAGGAGGCTTCATTCTGTAGGGAAAGTAGTTGCAATGTCAAGTATACTTTAACCTTTCTCCCTCTCCCCAAACTTTCTCCTCTTACAGTAAGTGGAGACTAAAATATTAATTGGAAAATCTCAATATGACTTATTTATTTTTCTAGATTCTGGAAGTTACAGTCAGTCTGGGGGCCAGCAGAGGTATGTGAGGATTTTTGCTTTGCTGTTAGCAATTACATCTGTAAAATAAAATTTAGTATTCCCAGCATGATGACTGATTGTTCAGGATATGGTATTGGTATGTTTTTGGAGTTAAGGGTGCACAAAGCTTGTACCTGGGCCTTTATCATGATGTCTTATAAAACAGAAAACATTCCTGCAGAGAAGACAATAATCAGGTGTAAATTGGAATGATATCTTGTAATAGTAAGAGCTTTTGAAATGTCATGAACATAGAGAAATACTTTTCATTTGACTGCCTTAAGCTGTTCACTAGGATTGTAGGCAAAGGTTATTATATTTATTATATGGCCCAAGGCTGCAGGGCTTGTTTTAATCAGTGAGACAACTGTTTTTATGGAAGTATAAAAATCATAGCTAATGCTGCCTGTGCTAATAAAAATCATCAGGTTCTGTGCATGTAGCACTGCCTGAGTTTGGGGTTGTATCTAAATATGGTGAGTTTCAGCCTGTGTTTCTTCTGTCAGTTCATGAAGGCTTAAAGTGGCAGAATAATGAGTAAGTATAATATAAAATTACAGCAAACCCAGATTTCATGTGCTTTAAATTTTTGCTTGAAACACAGCAGAAATTAAAATAGGATCTTCTGGCTTCTGACAGTCAATCATTAATTCATTGATGCAGTTTTAATATGCCTGGAACTGCAGTACTGGGATTAAACACCTATTTTGGAACGAAGAGAAACTTTAGAGATGCCAAAAATACCTTTACTTTCCAGCCTTTATGAAGGGCAATCAAAGCATTTCCTAAATGCATTTTTCTCTTCCAGCTACTCGTCCTATGGCAATCAGAGCAGTCAGAATTATGGACAAGGACAGGTATGTTGAAAAAAAAAAAACATTGTGGCTTTCAAAGCAGATGTTCCTTGAGTGAGAATAATTGTTCCTGGGCCAGGAAGAATTCCAGTCTCAGCTGCACTTGATGTTTGCAGTTGTGTCTAGCCAAGGAAAACTGTAATTACCTGCTGTGGAAGTTACACTTATTTGAGTACATTCTTGAAATTACAGGGATATTCTGGTTATGGGCAGAGTGGAGACAATTCCTCCTATGGACAGAACTATGGAAGCTATCATGGGAGCTATGGACAAAATCAATCAGGTTTGGCTAGCTTGTTACATTCATTGGTAGTATTTAAAAGGTGAATATTGACTAAAAATTTTCTTCCTCGATTTCCAGGTTATGGACAAGATTCCCAGGGATATGATGATGATTCCAGTTATGAAAATCAGAATCAGAGCTCATACAACCAGCAGTCCTATGGCAGCCAGGGGCAGCAGAAAGGGTCATCTAGAGGGTAAGGAAGCCAAGTTTACCAGTATCTATTTAAAATATTGTCTAGTAGTTGTAAACTCTGAACTAGAGCTATTACAAATTTCCTTGTTAATGTTGCTGAGAAAAGGACAAATATTTGAAAATCCACATCCTTGAAACATTTTTAAGGTCCAAAAGACAGGAGGTACAGGAGGAATATTTCTTTATTTAGGAAATAAAGTGCAGTTTTTAAGTCAGGCTGTATGGGGATATGCACTTCAGAAAGTCTTTGGATAGTGGCTACACTGAAGATTGGACTTGGTAGAGTGTTTTGATTAGGAGAAAGACCTATCAAATACCTCTCCAATCACATTCTTTTGTATAAACTTACAGTGCTCTTTTATTAACTTCAAATAAGCTGTTGGCAAGGAAACTCTTAGCTACTCTCAGATTGCAGGCTGCTTATCTGGCTCAGAATGCCTTTTCTTGAAAGAGAAAGAATTCAGAAATGTCATTTAAGAAGCACATTTTAATTGTGCAGCTAAGTAGAGTTCTCAGAACATCGTGGGTTTATATCCCCACCAGCAAATTAAATGTGCACGTGCATGCTGCACTTTAATTCTGCACTCTGTGCTATTGCAAATGTATTTTGCTTGTGAAGTGATGTTGTATTGGATTCATTTTCAGGAGGATTAATGATACAACTTTGAAAGTACGTTGGAAAATAACCTGACTTCCCATAAAGACTTAAAAGGCCACTTAGTGCTAGAATACCTTCACTGTCGACTTTAACAGCTTTGGGCCTCCACCCCCAGGTTACTGCTTGTGTTAGAGCTTTACTGGGGCTCACGTGACCTCTTTTAAATACTCTCTTGAGCACTAAACCTCATTCTTACGTCCAAGGTCCAAATGGTTTTGGTTTTTTTGCAAGGTGATAAAACAATCTGAACTTGAGCAAACCTCTACTCGGTTTCTGATTTTGTAGTTCTTACTATAAAACGTTTTAATATTAAGAAATATCTTAATCTGCCAGCAGTAGGTGCTTTCACTCAGATGTCATTTTTGCTTCCACAACAAAGGCAGGTACACAGTTAAGTTTTGTTTTGCTTTGTTTTCTGAGCATTTGTTAGAGCTGTACAAAGGTAATAATGTAGGTTTTAACTCTGTGGATGTCCAGTAGAATAAAAATGCAGCACGTAGGTTCCCCAACAGGTTGTTTGTGATCTAGAAAATGAAGAAAAGACCTTGAAGGGAAACTCCTTAATGCATGCTTGTAACAAATAAGGAGAAACTGAGAAATTAAAGGATAGCAGCTTTGAAAAGGGTGGCCACAAAACTGTAGCTGTCATATCCTAGGGGAGGGAAAGGAAGACAACAAATAGTGGATGCTTTCAACAATGCTTCCTTTGTTGGTAAAGGTGCAAAGGCTAAAGCAGAGCTGACTTTTTTGAAGTGAAGATAATAAAAAAATCTTCACAAGCTGTTTACCACTGGGATTAGCAAGGTTAAAGCTGAGATCTAGGCTAGAAGTGGGAGAGAGCAGATTAGATGGTATTTACACAGATGAGATATTTTGGGATTGGTTAGACCCAACGCACTGGATCTGAAAGTGCTTTGAAAAGCTGGTGGAAACTTTCTGTAGGCTCTTGTATTTTTTTGAACTTTTTCTGAGATATTTTCACAAGCAAGTAAGATTGCCAGAGGCTGGAGGGTGGCAGATCTAGTGCCTCATCTTTTGAAAAAGGTTGGAAGCAGGGAGGGGGAAGAGGAGAAAGAGTGGCAGAGGTCAGAGATTCTTTCCAGTTACTGAAAAAATAAGACAGCTAAGGCACAACTAAGTACCTGGGGGAAAACAGAGGGATGAGTAACAGCCAGTGGTGTTCCCTGGATGCAATTTATTTCTCATAAATCTATATTATGCCTTGCTATGAAAGGCTAAGCCAGCTGGAAGTATTCTCTCAAATATATCTAGATTTTTCAAAATATTTTAGTTTCTACTTCAGATACTGAAGTAGCTTAGGCAAGTGTGGTGTAGGTGAGATTCCCTTGTGGTTGCTATGAAGTTATTAATCTTCATCTTAGAGAAGATTTATGACTCCTCCTTGGAATGCAGAGCTGCATTGTGTTGGAGTATCCTGAATGTGATACTGGTCATTGTATCTGATGAAGGTTGCTGGGATAGTGTAGGTGGCACTAAAATGAGAACCACAGGTATGTTACAGGCGACCATAACAGTTAGAAAAATTCTTGGTAAATTATAGAATGCCCAGAAGAAGAGAGATTGCAATTCAGTAAAAGCAAAATTTTATTCTTTTGGGATTTTTTAGGCAGCAAGTCTCAGCTGCAGTGTGCAACATGAGCACTGAGGCTCTGCCCTGCAGGTCCAGAGGGAAGGATTTGGTGTTTAGCAGGCTCTCCATCAGCCATTGATGGTACTGGGGAGAGGGGGGAAAGGAAGTGGTGGACTGGGATGTGTGGAAGGAGTGATACTCTTATGTAATGAGGTAACTGTGTTTAGGAAATTTTAGCAATGTCATGAATTTTCAGCCATTATTTTGCTCTCAACTCTGTGAACATTTATCTATTAATTCAAATTCTGCTTGTTTTAAGTGGAAGAGGCTCTTATGAACAAAAGTCAAACTATGGTCAGCACCAAAGCTCTTATGACCAGCAGTCAAGCTATGGACAAAACCAAGACTCTTATGACCAGCAGTCAAGCTCATATGACCAGCAGTCGGGCTATGGCCACCAGGGTTCATATGACCAGCAGTCGGGCTATGGCCACCAGAGCTCATATGACCAAAAGTCAGGCTATAACCAGCACCAAAGCTCATATGGCCACTCCCAGCAATCCTACCAGTCTCAGAAGGGAAGCTATAGCCACAACAGCCAAGGTAAAATTCCCAGGTTGAATTCAGTATTAGCTAATTAAATTGAGCAGAAATGTGAAATGGTTGGATTTCCTTCTGCAAGCAGTTGATTTGATGAATAGTTAAGTTCTTTTCCATGCTGATGTTTTTGGAGGATGTTTTATTTGTTAAGACTTTCAAAACATTACAGGGAGATTTAAAACACTTGGGGCCCCCAAATGGTCTCATTTATGTATGTTAGAACAGCCGTGCAGAGTCTCTGTCCATGAGTTCTGCAAATTCTAGATGAAATCTTCTTCCCAAGCTATTTTGAACCCTCTTCCTGCATGAGGGTGACATGTCTTGATCAGTCATGAAGAGCTTTTGCACTTCACATTCCAGCTTTACGCTGTGTAGGTGAATTGTGAGATAGAAGGAGAAGTTTAAGATGAAGCCTTTCTTTTGCTTTAACTTCACACCAGCAGCACAACCCACTCTATTTATCCTTGTTCTGTCTTCACTGATGTCTTTTGCAAACTGGGAGGACTGTGTGGAAGTCAAATGGAAAGCATATTTTAGGCAATATGTGTTTAATGTTTGGAAAACGGAGTGTAATTACAGAGTGTTTTTTACATTCTGATATACTCAGTGACCCTGGAAGCCAAGGGAGATAACGAGCAAAGTTTGGTTTGTTTTCCTTTTTCCCTTTGTGGCACAGAGAATGTCGGGAAGATTTAGGAGCTGACACTTTTCACATGTAAATGGCAGAGTTAATGAAGGGGAGGTGGGAATTAGAGGGTGTGAATTTTAACTGTGCTGCAGTTTGCACTACAATTGACTCGTGTTTGGTTTGACTCATTCTCCCAGATGATCGCCGTGAAAAGAGCAGGTATGGAGAAGATAATAGAGGATATGGCGGGTCACAGGGAGGAGGTAGAGGGGGATATGACATGGATGGAAGAGGTCATATGTCTGGATATAGGTAAGTGATCTCATTCCAGTGCCTGCACTTCCTTACCCTTATTTCCTATTATTTAGCTGATTTTCATTTTTGTTCCTTATATGTCTATTCCTAAGGTGGTTCAGATTTAGATTTCCAAAACTGGAAGGTTTCTAAAATTAAACCTTTCTGCACTGCACAGAAATGGGTTTTGCCTGGGGGAACAGCTTTTAGATTAACATAGATTGAGACCAAGCATTTGATTGTTGTGACACAGAGCTGCCTTTTATTTGCATGAGTTGCAATACAAAACTGTCCCAGCCCATCACTTGTTTTCAGTGACAAGAAAACCAACAGCCTGTGATTGAGAACAATTTATGAAATTCATAGCTAAGGTAGCTCACATTTTACCAGGGAATTATTTTGACCTTGCAATAATGGGAATAATTTAGTAGTATCACTTGTTCTTTGCTATTTTTTTCAGTTTTAAACTTCTATTAAAATGCACATCTTTTATTATTGATTTGTCAGTCTAAACACGTTTATTTTGGGTAGATCTGAAATACTAACAATGCTTTCGCCCCTTTCCCCATTGCCTTAGGCCTTGTACTGTCAAGAAAATTTATGCACATATTTAATTCTGTGCTTGCAGATGATTTCATGCAGAGTTCTGCAATTGGGACCTTGGCTTTCAAGCCTATTGAATTAAACATATGACGTATTATTTATTAATAACTCTCACAACTGGCTCCCCTTTGTGTCCCTCTGAGTGCTGGGGCTGCAGAGGGCTCACTGATGCAGGGCAAGAACATGGAAGCTTCCAGAGAGCTCTGAGGTATTGCTTATCAGCACCTCTTAGCCTTCAAAAGGCTGCACAGCTCTGGGTTATTCCTAAACTCCAGATGAAAAACTCTATAATTATACAGTATTTTCTGTTGGAACTGATCTGGTTTAAATAAAATAATCCAATACTTGGTTACTTTTAAAGGTATTTATTTTTAAATCGTATTTAAAATCTGTCTGCTTCTGAAATGCTCCCAAATTGTACTTAATGGCTTGTTTACAGTGATACAGGAGGATCTTACCTCTTCTAATTAGGTATGGTAGCACAATTAGGAAAGCGTATTAGTGTTATTTTATGTTTTTATAATATAAACTTAATGCATATTTTTCTGTAGTAGTTTTCATAATGAACATAAATTTATATTCTATAAATAAACATAAATATATGGCAGAGAATTCTATCATGTATGGTACCTCACATAAAACAGAAATAAAATAATTTCTAATTTTTTTTTAATTTTAAGTTAAAACTGAACTTTTTTTTTTTTAAATTACATTTTCTTTGTTGCTGAGTATTTTCCATATTCCTGTGATAAAACCTGTTTTTTTTAAAAACTTTGTGGCCAAGCCCTTTCCAATAATACCAATGAATGTGAGCTTCAAAAAACACACTGCTGATAGATTTTATCACTTTGGAACAAACTTGGGTCATTGCAAGATAAAGTCAAATGAATTATTGTCTGTGAAAATAAAGCCTCTTGCCATGTTTTTCCAAAATGTGAGGAAACTTCTGCTCACACATCCATGTAGATCATGGTGCTTCAGTGAGCTGGGAAGCCAAAAGAAGGGAAAATGAGGAAGTGGAGGAAAATACAGTAAAGTGGGGAGGCATTTGTTAGGAATTCTGTCTGCTTGTGTTAAGTGATGTTGGCTTTAATGGTATTTTTTGTGGGAATTTTCTGGAACTACAGTGTCATATATCTTTATTCAGTCTTTTTGCATAATTGTGACAGAGGATTCTGACGTGTATTTTACCAGACATGCTTATTAGAAAAATCTAAAAGGTTAAATTAAATAACAATCTCTATAATGAAGGGGAAAATAACTTGTGATAAGGTAAGAAATCGTGTTTAGTCCTGTAAAAAATGTGGGGTTTAAGGGTAGGGTTTTTTTGGGGGGGGGTTATATTCTTGGGTTTCTCTTGTTTATTTATTTATTTATTTGTGTATTTATTTCTTGGGGGAAAATACATGTAGGAATAGAAGGTTGATCTTCAGTAGCCACCATTTTCAGTCGTTGTGGTGCCATTTTAATGCTAAACTGTGAAAATTCCACAGCCATCAGGAAATAATCTAAAAACCTTGTCTGCACAGATAGGCTAAAGATGCTGTAATCACAGAATCCCAGAATGGTTTGGGGTTGGAAGGGACTTTAAAAATCATGTTGTTCCACCCCCTGCCACGAGCAGGGACACCTTCTACTAGTCCAGGGTGCTCAGAGTTCCATCTAACCTGGCCTTGAGCACTTCCAGGGGTGGAATTATATTATTGTAGGCTTTGATTTTTACAGTGCTTAGAAAATAACATGTAAATAAGTTATATCAGGGAAAAAAAATAAAAATAAATTGGTCCTTGACTTTACAAACAAATTAATATCAAATGTGAGACCACAATGAATGAAACTCTTGTTTTTAGTTAATAATAAAAATTCTCCCTTGACTGACATTTAAACACAGAGAGAGCTTGATGCAGCTTTTTAGAGGTATAGTTTTATTCTGACAACTAGAAGGACTTGGACATGTACTGTACTGAATGGTCTCAGCCCTCATTTTTCTTTTGTGCTGTACAAAGTCACCCAGCACTGAGAAGAGAATAATCTTTTCAGAAATTCCTGTTCAGATTTCTTAGCTGATATTAGTCTAATAGACAACACAGATTTTGTCATGTGTCAGAAGTTCACATTTTAGTTTTAATAACTCAGGGTTTCAGAATTGTCCATGAGATTTTTTTTAATGGTCTTGAATTGCATCTTTTGGGATTTTAGTAGAATTTCCCCACCCTTTTGTTTTTAAGCTTGAAAAATTGATGATCTCACTGGGTTTTATCCTGGCTGTGAAGTAAAATATTTCCTTTTTTTTTTTTTCCATGGTAGAAGAGAGTTAGAAAGCAGGAACAGCAGGTCTTGAGAATGCAATGTTTAAGTTATTCACCCCAGCTTTTTAGAGTCATTGTCTGAAAAACAAGGAATTAATGGTTGTTGTGGTTGTGAGACTGAACTGTTTTGGTTAAGCCTGTAAGTGGGAAACACAGGAGCAAACAAAGCAGGTGAGGGAAGCTTTGCTTTTGGCTCTGCTAATGCAGACTGTGCTGGTGGAACTACAGAGATGCAGTTTAGAAAGAATTTGCCATTGTGTTAGGATTTGTCATAGAAATCCTGACTTTGCTCAGCACAGATTATTTTTTAACTCTTGTGCAGATTTATGGCAATCTACTATAAACAAAAGCTACCTATGCAGCTTAATTGTTATCCCAGCTCTTAGGACTGGGAATTAGTGTGATATAAAGAAAACTACAGCTTAGTGCAGATGTTTTTTACAAGTGTGATTTGTGTTCAGAATTAATATTTTGACTTGTAACAGATATGCTTGAGCTTAGCCTTACAGAGACTTTGGAAAAACGTGAATAGAGGCAATAAATGTAAGCAAGGGAACAAACCCATCTGTCAGTGAGTGTTGGTGCACTAAATATTCCTTTCTTGTTTGTAAAATACACTCTTAGGTGTCAGGGACACACTTGGTGAGAGAGATACATGTTGGAGGCTGAAATTTGGTCCCTGAATTCTTAGTGCTGCTTCTGCCAGTATCTGATCACTTTATAAACTGCATTTCTTGTATGCTGAGCTCCCCATGAACCTGTACTTCAAGAGCTATTCCCAGCTGGATTAGGCAATATCCAGATGAAGTCTGGTTACAGTTCTGGTAGGTGATGATAAATCTATGAGTGAATACAGGAGAAAAGAACATCTGAGGACTTGTCTTTCATAGCAGCAGGTTCACACACTGAGTAGTGCCTGGTCATATTCTGGCTGCCTGCAGCTCAGCCTCTTATTTATTGTCTTAGTTGGTGGCACTGCTGAATTTTAACTGCCTGTCATGTTTCTAATATAGGATATTAAGACTCCAGAATCCATCTGGTCACCCATCTCTGAGGTCTGTGTGCAGGCCTGGTAAAGCAACGGGCTGTGAAATGCTGCAGTTGTATTTTCCACATGTTTTATGACAATAATTTGGGAACTAACTCAGTTGCTGAAGGTTGAATTTTGGGTCTCGGTGAGGGGTAAATCCAAGACTGTGGCATCAACTGTTTGCAATTTCTGCATTTGCCTTGCTGATATCTGCCTGATTCCGGAGAATCTTGGGTAGCTTTGCCCAGCAATTGCAGGATGGTAAAAAAACTGCAACTTCATTAATCACATATCAAATGCCACTTAAAAATGTAGGAAAACATTAATCCATCATCAAATTTATCTATCAGTAGATTGTTCCTGAATATTGTTGGGTTGGTCATGTGAGACTAAGCAGAAGATATACTTGGGCTAAAATATATTTCTGTTGACATTAGCTAAAAAAACATTTTTAAAATTATTGATTGCCCTTGTTAGTGCAGGGTGCAGAACTGCTGTATCACAGAATTAGGAATTGTCATTGGACTTCCTTTATATTTTATATATTCAGCTCCTCAGGATCAAGGTGCACACATTTTCACCCCAGCATCCTACAAAACCCTCACTTCCAGCAAAATCCTGGATGTGTTGACACAAACTTAACTTTGTGTGGGTTTTTAGATTGCTGGGGTTTTCTAACTGCCATACACTTCCACATCAGAAAACCTGTTTGTTCTGGCTATTGCTGTCCTGATGAGCTGGCACCACAATCTGGGGTTGGAAAGTTTTCATAATATTTAGATGGTTGATATTATTCACTGTTGTTATTTCTGAGTTAAAATTGCAGAAAAACACGCATCCTACTAAAAATTGTGTCATAATGAAGTTTTTTTTTTAGCTGAAGTGAATTGGAGGTGGCAGAAAGGTATTTCCAGTAAATTTTATCATCACCATTGTGTTTTTAATCATCAGTCCTTGAAAACAGACAGCCTTGAGTAAAGACCTGCACTGATGCTGCATATAAATAAAATCTTTAATGAGCAGAGTGAATTAATGAATAAATGACCCTGCAATTTAGCATTCAGGTTTTTTTCTGTGGAACAGCAATAAAATCTGCAGCAAAAATTTATTTTAAGAAAAGTCCCAGTAAAAGTGATATTATCTGATGTGCCAAAGTGTCCCAGAAGGTCAGTCACCTTCCAAAGAGTGTCTCTTAATCTACCTTTGACAATAACCTGTTGGAACCTTATTTGGTCCTCACTTTGGGCACATTTTCTCTCATAAACGTTAAGTATCAGCAGTTTCCATTCATGACTTTCAATTTGCTGTAACAGATGGACAGAGTGCCAAAGAAATTACTCCCTAATTTTACTTTGTTGCCTTTGGCTGGGTGCTTGTATGCCCTGTTTGGACTCTGATGTGTGAGCAGACAGATGGAATTAACACCTGGAGTGATTTCTGGTCATAAAGTGCTTTGGTGTAGAGGCAGAATAACTCCAGAGACTGGAGATATTTCTCTGCATCAGGGTTTGAGCTCTCACTGCCTTTGTCATACTGAGAAAGCTCTTGGGATTAGGTGATCCTGCCTAATTCTGAGGTGGCAGCTGTGTCCCTCATGATGAGGAGGACAGGCAGGCATTTGTACATGGCAGTATGAGATAGTCCTTCTGACATTTGGTTATTGACTTTCTAAAAAAATCCAGTGGTTGTATTTTTCCTGAAGGCTCTGAATATTGATTATCTCATGTTCATCTCATGGATGCAATTAAAAATGCTGTTGTGAAAAATCCTTCCAGTACAAATGTTTCCAGTGAAAAAAAGAGCGAGGGTTTATTTTCATGCACATAATTGGAGGCATAACAACCTGTTTTAAATCCCCTTCTAACCTTTGAAAATTGATGTGTGTATTCTCTTAACTTGGTCTACATTTTGTGCCACAGGTTTCAGAATGAATGAAATAAAACTTCACGGCCTCTGCTTTTGAAGCTCACATACACACACCTTCTCTGTAATGCCAAGTGCTGTAGTACAGTAGGTCCCCACAGATCCTTGCTCAGAGAATGGCTCATTCTGCTAATTCATCCCCTCTATTATAAATGCATAACAATGGAGAATAATTTTAGCTCTTTTGACTTCTAGGAAAGTACTAAAGTACTAATTATTCCAAAGTAGTAATTACATCTACAATTAAAGCCCACATTAATCTTTATGAAAATAATGGGGTTTTTTGTTTAAATCCCAGTTTTGAATAGCTGTTATTTTGGCTGATGGGATGGGAGAAAGTATTGAACCAATCACATGTGTTATGGGTTAGTTTAAAATACTCCTTAGGGCTTCTCTTCTCCAGTGGAGCACCCTGAGAGATTTTTTTCTTTGTAATTTAATCTTTGAACATGAATGGGTAGTGAGGAGAACGTAGAGATGGTGCTTTAGCTGCCAGACAGTAATTCTCAACTTGTCATCAGTTAACTGTAGATTGAGCCTTGGGCTCAGCACTTAGAGACTTAAGGAAGAAATCATTTCTTCAATTTTTCCTCTGCAGTGGTGGTGACCGTGGTGGCTTCAAAAATTACGGTGGTAAGTGCCGAGTATCCAAAAATGTTTCAGTGGAAATTCTTTATAAATCTAAAAGCCACCAATATCTTGTTACTATCTAGTAGAAGCATTATAGAGTTTTGGTGAGGCTGGTGTGTTCACGAGTTGTAATAGCCAAACTTGTAGCAATAAACTGGATTTCTACTTTGTCAAATTGCATGAAAGAATTTGTGGAGACAGTGACGTTCACCGGATTATTTTTTTTCTTTTCTTTTTTTAATTTTTGTTACAAATGCTTCTTAGAAAGGTACTAGAGGTAGAAAAAAAAAATGGGAAACTGCTTGGTGATGTGACAACCAGCATTTGCAAGCAAACACCAGCACAGCATCAGTGTGGCAACTGCCACATGCTGCCAGTTAAAGAACACGTTAACGTCCTACAGACACCTTCTGTTGAACGTTTAAATCTAAATATTCTCTAAATCTCTGGTTCATGTCTTAGATCTTAGGTGCATTGCATACATTCTTTATGTATTTTCTTGTTGCTAAAAAAGTCACTTGAATGTGTTGTTCTAAAAATAGTCTTTTTTCTTTCTTTTTTTTTTTTTTTGTCAAACCCGTATCATAGGTCAAAGGGATTATGGACCCAGATCAGATGCTGGTAAGGAAACAAGCAGTGAGTGGGAGTGGATTGTAGCTCTTAGGTCACTGCTTTTAAAATATTTGTCTAGAAAGATGGATGTGGCTGCAATTCCCATGGCTCAAAAGAAAGCTAGCCAAAGCATGCCTTCCTTGAAAGAAATGTTTTTAATTAAGGTGCATGTGAATTTTTGGATGTTAGTGCAGCAAGTAGGAATTTCCTGATGAACTTCAAATGTGCTTGAGCCAAGCAGCTGCTTTCACTGCCATCACAGTTCTGCTAAGCTTGTGTTATTTAAAACACACACTCCTCTGGTGGGTTGGGATGCCCAGCTGCATGGAAGCTGGGCATGAGGCAGGCAGCTGGTCAGCTGTCTGGTGTGCTCAGTTGATGGTGTTAACCTCAAAATTAAGCTCCCTGCTCAGTTGATGGTGTTAACCTCAAAATTAAGCTCCCTGCTCAGTTGATGGTCTTAACCTCAAAATTAAGCTCCCTGCTCCTCTTTTATTTCACACTAAATGTCTCTGGGACTTAAGGGTCTGCTATTAGGCAGCACAGAGCTGAGCTTAAAATATTGCTGCTGTTGCTCCCACAAAAACACATGATAAATGTAGCTTAATTTTCCCCAGATTCAGAGTCTGACAACTCTGATAACAACACCATCTTCGTGCAAGGACTCGGAGAGGACGTTTCAACAGATCAAGTGGCAGACTATTTCAAACAGATTGGTATCATAAAGGTATGTGAAATGAGAAATCATGGGTCAGAAGGAAGAGAGCTGGTCAAGCTGCTGTACTGGAAATGCACTGGTATCATTTAAGGCAGAGTTCTCTCTGACTCCCCAGCAGTTGTAGATAATATTTTATCTGGGTCCCCAGCTGACAGCTCATTTGTAAGCTGGCAGCACTAGCACCTTTCTCCTAGTGACATTTAGATTGCTTTGTGTCTCTTCTTTAGTCTTTATAGCCCTGACACTCTATCCATTGTGTCATCCTCATAGTGCAGCACATGCCTCTGTTCTGTGGCTGCTGCTTCTGTTTCTGCAATGCTAAATTAGGATTTTGTGTATTTGACCTCGTTTTTTTGTTAAAATTGTGCCCATCATTACTTCATAGAGAACAGCCAGTCAGTATCCTTCAGTCAAATCCTCTGTTTCTGCAGGCCAGCTCTAAGAGAATATTCTCACTAAAGATACTTAGTGTTAACAGTTTGTGCTCTGAACTGATTTCACCAGTGCTCCTGCTATGCCAAGTGTTCAACTTTTCTTTTCAGACCAACAAAAAGACTGGCAAACCCATGATAAATCTCTACACAGACAAGGATACTGGCAAACCAAAGGGAGAAGCCACGGTATCTTTTGATGACCCTCCTTCTGCTAAAGCAGCAATTGACTGGTTTGATGGTGGGTGTGAGTTACCTGTTCTTTTGGCTATTTATGAATCTAACAGGCAGTGGAAGAAGCAAATCAATTACCTTGTTGGAGTCCCAATGCTGCTATTGTGTAGCTTTTGGCTTGGGGTTTTTTTGGTTTTTTTTTTTTTTTTGTTTTGTTTTGTTTTGGGGTTTTTTTGTTAAGGTTGTTTAGTTTGGTTTTTTTAAACAAAGACCTATATTTCATGGTTTCTTGCGTGTGTTGGATTTCTCTCATTTCATTAAACAGCAAAGAGTGATTTAGACCAAAAATGTACAATGAAACTTAGGGTTTGCTGCTGTACCTCAGTCACCCCTGCACAAGGCACAAGAGGTGATGTCTGTGTCACTTCTTGTTCAGACCAACAGAGCTGTAATCTGTGTTAGCAGCTGGAGGGATTCCCTACAGTGTTGCATTGATATTTTTAGTGTTGTGGGAGCATTTTTAGAGTTTGGGGATGGTTATGGCAATCTTGTGCTGAGTGTCTTTATGTACATGGTGAAGAACAAGGTTTTAAAACTATGGATCTATCCCAGAAATACATTGATGTAAAACTCTTCAGACTGCAGGAAATATAGTGGCACTTTTGTAGCAGTAAACTTGAGGGGGTGAGGGAAAAAGGCCTGCTCCTGTCACCTTGTGTGTTCACAGAATTTTAGTGAGATTGGGTAGAAACAAAAGGACAATACTGCATCTGGTGTGAAATGATACTAAAAAAACATTGGCATGGCATGCTTGTCTAATGTTTGTTACCTAATAAAATGCAAATTGACTTTTGTTTAAGAGTGTAAAGCAAATACCACAATATTAGGCACATGTGCAGTTCTGTTTGTCTGTGATAAACATCGTATCTGTGAGGAACCCAGTCTCTGAAAACCATGAACTTTATTTAAATCCACTTGGAAGTTCAGTTTTGGGCTGGCTATTGAGTGGTACAAAAGCCTTGTTGCCTTGGTGGAATTACAGACAGTTCAGGCATCCAAACTACTTCTCCATGAACATAGCCAAAAATCTTTAAAACATTCTTATGTCTTTAAATTGCAACTCACAGATCTCATTTAAGGTAAAATATCTGTGGGTTTGTGGAGAGTTTAGCAAGTACCTCAGTGTTTCCATCTCATCTTTGGACTCGTGCTTTCAAAACCAAGAGATTTACTGCAGCTTCCCTGTGTCTCAAGAGTTTTGTGTTCAGTGTGTGTGTGCAGTAATTTCTGCTCTGCTGAGCTTGCTGCTGCGTTCTTGGGAGCTGTATTGATCCCTTCTCTCCTCCCACAGGAAAAGAATTCAATGGCAATGTTATCAAAGTTTCTTTTGCAACCAGAAGACCTGAATTCATGAGAGGAGGTGGAGGTGGAGGGCGTCGAGGTGGGACTAAAATCTGTAGAACCCTTGTTTTTGCATAGTTAAATGCTTTTCCACAATGATTGATTTATTAAAGAGAAGTTGACTTTGAAGCAGTGATTCATCAAATATATGAGCCCTTGGGATTCTGCCAGGAAAGGGAGTAATAAGGATTGAACCCAGTTAAGTAAACTGAAATCTGTAATCTCTTCTGCACAGCACAGAATTTATACTTTCCTTTAGAACTGGAAAGTCTCCAGATCTTGTCTCAGTGTTGCTTTTAAAGAGAAAGTGTAACAATAATGTTGGGCTGTACCAGTCCCACACATGCAGGGGCTGAATTCCCAGTGACCATTTGTTTGTTACACAAAGCCTTGAGATACTCTGTTTCCAGGTGGTATTAAGCAGGGTGCAGAATTCAGCTGCTGCTCACTTGGAGCAGCAGTTGGGTGTCTGATTCCTTTCATTAAGGACATATCAATCTCCCTGATTCTCTGCATGTACAGTTCTGTCAGTAATCCACTGGGTGTTCATTACCATTTTCCAGGAGTCATGCTTTGGGCAGTGACTGTCAACAAATACTAGTTCTGAAATCAGGCAGTTCTGTAGGCTGATGAAAAAGAATTCTTCATCAATTTCAGTTGGTATAAAAGTTCCAAATTTTGTGATGCAGAAAGCAAGAATGTTGTCCCCATGTCTGTGTCAGAGGCATCCTGGGATTAATCCAGACAGACTTTTTTTATTGTTAATTTTTTTTCCTGTGACTAAATCTGGCCATATGTGACTGATCTTAAACCTCCTTAAATCTTTCTGAAATTTTATTAATGCATGTAGTGGGTTTATATTTACCCAGTGGAAGTTCAAGCAGATCAGGTTTCCCTTTAGTGCTGAAAAAGAATTTGTAATAAATAGTGGGAATATATTTGCATTAAACACTTCTTCCACCCGAAAAGTCTGTCTATCACTTGGGGTCTGAAGGCAGTGACAGTCTTTGACACCTGTTTCTCATGTGCAGTTCACAGAATTTTATTCTGATTATAATTTTGTCTGCAGGTTCACGAGGTGGCTATGGAAGAGGTGGGGGCTTCCAGGGTAGAAGTGGGGAACCCAAAAATGGTGATTGGGTTTGTCCTAACCCGTAAGTGTCATTTTAATTGGGCAGGGGTGTTTTATGTGTGCTCTCATCTTCACAGCTCAGTGTGGGGGATCCTTGTGTGTTCCAGGTCCTGTGGCAACATGAACTTCGCTCGCAGGAATTCCTGCAACCAGTGCGGGGAGCCCAGACCAGAAGATTCACGTCCATCAGGAGGTGCTTAAAAACAGCTACACCTCTTAGATGTTTCAAGTGTTCATATCATCTGCATCTTTCTGGAAAAGCTGATGTATTTCTGTGTTTTTGCCCAGATTTCCGTGGGAGAGGCGGCTACGGAGGAGAGCGGGGCTATCGGGGGCGCGGCGGCCGAGGCGGGGACCGGGGAGGTGGCTATGGGGGCAAAATGGGAGGAAGGTAAGAGGAGCCTTTGCCCTTGCTTGGCTGTGGGGTTGATAGGGACTGTGGGGAAAGGGTTGTTTATATGTACAAGCACAACTGCCATGAAAATATTAACTACAGATAGGAGCTTCTGGAGAGAATCTCTCAGTCTCTTGAGTTTTGTGAATGTTTCTGGATGAGGCTCTCTATAAACACAGAGCAGCACACAGACGTCATTGTAGAAATGTTTGACTGAAGGGACTATTTGTTATTTGCTTAGAACCTTTTCTTTCCCTTCCAGAAATGATTTCAGAAATGATCAACGCAACAGACCATACTGAAGACCACTGTGAATGTTTTGTTTGTCTTCTTGATGCGTTTGATAGTGAAATTGCCTGCAGCTTCACCCATGGCCTCTTTCAATAGTGGAATTGAGTGAAACTAGATTTTTATTTTGGTGGGAGGGACTGGGGTGGTTTGGGAGGATTTTTTTTTAAGCAAGACATTGAAATTTAATCCTAATTTCCACATTCTCCTCTTTTCTTCCCCCCCATACCTTTTCAACAGGCCCTAAGAAGGAGAAGGATAAACTGTAAAATATTGCCAAAATATGAAGTGTTTTGTAATACAACAATAAATGCTGATTGTTTTATTTGTGAAATCCTACTGTTTCACAAGTACTTGAGTTGCATGCATTTCCTTACACATTCCCAGTGTTCCTGTGGTATGGCTTAAGCAGTAAATAGGCACTTGTTTGGAGTGGCACTGCATCTTTGACCTGAGCTCTGTCTAGTCACAAAATCTGCAGGCAGGTCAGTGATGAGCCTCCTTGCTGTCCATGTCCTCTATCCCAGACTTGTCCCCTGCTCCTTTCCTGTTTCCCTCCTGTGCCTGCAAACCTGCTTTGGTTGTCCTGCACCCTTAGAGGAGCAGGCAGACAGCAGTGTGTGTTCTGCTGCTTCCAGGGGGGCACAACAGCTCAAAATCCAAGGTGGGACGGCTTTAAAAAAAAAGGGATTTGCTACATTTTGCTGTACTTGCTGCTTTTGGAATGTGGGTGATGGAGACAAGTGTGTGCAGCTGCTTCATCTTGGAGGTCAGATGCAGGGGAGGTTCAGTAGGTGCATTGTGAGCATTTGGGATTCAGCTGTGAAGCCAAGGGAGAGGAAAGAAGGGAGATTAATTATCCCTCCTCCTCAGATAGGTCACTGCAGAGGTGAGCAACCTGAGAAGGTGGCACTGCCTCAGTCAGCTCATGTCAGTGCTGCCTCTGCATCAACAGGCCTTGGAGAAACAACCTCTGGCTGTCCAATATTCCAGTGGGCAGCACTATAAATTCACATTCTTGGGGTCTGTAGTTACAACTGGGCATAGAGCTGAGCAGTATCTCACTGAGAAATGAACAGAAATGGCTTCTTTTAAGGTTTATGAGCCATGTCCCCAGCTTGGTGTATATTCATGGTTGTGGTAATGGAGTTCAAATCAGCCTTACCCAGGGCTGTAAATGTGGTAACTGTACTGGGCCTTTTTCAGGTTTCTCCTGGAAAGCATCTGCTCTGTTAGGAAAGGCATTTGTCATGGATTGTGGATAGCTTGTTCCTCTTAAAACAGTGCAATCTGAGGTATTTATGTACTAGTATATCCTAGTATAAAATCAATGTATGCCATGTGAGCTTTCACAAAGTTGATGAATTCAGTATCTGGTGTTTTGCTGGCCTAGAAAAGTTGGATGCTGATGCTTTTGAAGCTGGAGTTAATGTTTGGAGGGAGGAGGCTAGAGGGTGCTCTTTGCCCACTGCTGTGCTGGCAGATGCAGGAATGGTGCCAGCTGGATGGGATGGAAGGAAAGCAGGAATCAGCAGCTGAGAACAGCCTCTGTCCCTGCTGAGGTTTGTTCCCCAGCAGAGCTGACAGCCTTGCTCTGCACAAACAGCTCCTGAGGGTGCACCTGGAGCCCTCAGAGCTGAGCTGAAAACCCAGGGCTGGTGCAGCATCGCCCCTTTGTGCTCCCTCCAGTTCCCTAGTGGGGCTCTGGCTTTTCCCTCCTGGAGAAGGGCTTGGTGGTTCAAACAGCTGCTGATTCCAGTATTGGGAGTAGCAGTTGTAGCTGCTTTTAGTGCCAGCTCAGCTTCTAACCCTGCTTTCTCTCCAGGCAAAGAGCACTTCCCTCTTCAGTCACTGCCCAGGATTACCAAGTAGATGAGTCTTCAAGTGAGCCACAAAACTGGAGCTGTCTCCACCTTCTCAGCTTTTCCAGCCTGGCAGTGATGCTGAGCACTTGTTTTGTTCTGTTCAGCACTGGGGCAAAACAACCTGAGTTTTTGCATGGTTTTTAAGAGCCTTCAGCAGCTGTTTGGCCTTTCAGGAAATCAGCAGGACAGAAATTGTACTGTAAAACTGTTTTACTGTACAAGTGAAACAACTGATGGGTAGTTTTACTTGCCTTTGGTGCAGTGAGAGTTAAATTAGCTCAGAGAGGCCTGGGAAGTTCTGTAAAAAATATAAACCCAGATGATGGCTTAACTATGTCATTGTCCTCCCACTGCTTCTGCCAAGTCCTTTGGTCCTGGCAGTTTTTCTCCACAGCTGCCTGAAGTTTGCCAGGACAAGTTTTAATTGAGGTTAACAGGAAAATAAAAGGCTTTAACTATTTAGCATATTAAGGATTGAATTGATTTTAGTTCTTCCCAGTGCTGTGTGAGAATTTGGTAGGACTTCCTGTAATAAAATTCCGGACTAAGGGAGAGGACAGTAGATCTGTCCTGTCAGGAGGTGGAAGATCAGGAGAATCTATCCCAGCAGAAAGGAGCAGTTTGGGTTGTTCTCAGCATAGCTGGGAGCAGCTCTTCTCTGCTGCCTTCATCCCTGTTTATGCTCCATCCTCCAATAACACATTTTCTTAGTGGTGAGGGTTTAATTTTGAAAATCAGTCCTGTGTGGAATGCTGGTGGTTTATTTATAAAAACAGATCTAGCACTTGCCAAGCTCAACAAGGACTTGCTGGAGAAAAGAGGGATGCCAATGCAGGAATGGCATGTGATCCTTACAGAGCTGAACTGCCACTCCTCTATAAAATAATAGCTAAACATTTTCAGAGACACGCAAATAGTTTCCATGCTGGCCCTCTGCAGCCAAACCCACCTCACCCTGAGAAGAAATGCAACTTTAAGTTGCTCTAATACCACAAGTCCTGAAGAGAGATACGGGTGCAGTGACTGAAGCCAAACTCTGAAGTCTCCAGGGGTTTGAGGCCAGGATCCAGCCAGTGCTGCTTTGCCTAATCTAGAACTGATAATTCCCATTTCCAGGGTAACAGAGCCTGTGTGGTGATGTCCCGGTAGATGATGTTGCTAATGCTGCTGGAGCAGTTGCTTGTAATAAAAAACAACTGTCAGAATGCACCCAAAACTGTTTGAAACTCCCCTTTTCATACCAAGGTGATGATGTTTGCTGGAACTCAGGTACCACCCTGATCCTAGAAAGAGATGCATGGTTTTGGCTGTAAGCTGAGCACATACCAGGGAGGTTCAAACTGCTCCAGCAAATCAGTGTGTTCGTGGGAGGGCTCATCAGCTGGATGCAGCTTCTTGACCTCACCGACTTCCAGGAACTCCACACACAAAAGGTAAAGCCAAGGCAAGTCTGTGCAGACTGCATTTTCTCTTCAACACCCTTCTAAGTGTCTGTTCCTGGCTCTGAGACAGGACATGGGGCAAGACAGACTTTCTAACACATTTTAAGGACACAGGAAAGTCCTTTGACCTGTGAGAACTTGCTGTGCACAAATGAAGTACCCAGAAAGCAGTGTCTGAGCAGAAAAGCTTCACCCTTGTGACAGCCCCAGGAACGTTAAGCTTCTCGTGCCTCGGTAAAGAATTTGACTCTTGCAGGCTGGAGTTAGGAGGGAAAGCTGTGACAGTGCCTCTCTGATCTGATCCTAAGTCTTGGCTCTGGCCACCTTCCAGCAGCTGGATGAGGATTTTGGGCATTGCCTGAGCACCCACTGAGCCATCCTGCTACTGTGCAACAGCAAACATCTGAAGAATGGCTGTTCTTGAGAGGGTGAAAGGGAACAACTTGAACCTGTTCTCAGTGCAGAGCATTAAAGGTTTTTAATGATGGATTCTCGTGCATCACATCCATCTTGGGTAGGAACTGCCACACAGCAGTAATGGGCTTGCTATTTGCTTATCAGTTATGATAAACACTCAGAGCTGCTCTGAGAAAGCTCACGTCACAAGAGCTGTTTCATAACGTTGGTTTAGGAACTCTTGGATCTCACCTCTGACAGGGAGGGATCCACTGATACTTCAGCTCTTCTCTCTGCAATGCTTGGCTGCTCCTGCTGTGCCCCTATGGACAAACCAGCCTCCCCCATTCCAGACTCCACCTGTGGTAACGGCATTTAGATCTCTGTGAAGTTTACAGGTCAATATGCAAATGGTATTAAATTAGGAACACTCTGGATCTCCAAGGTGGGAGGTGTCTTAAGAACGAGTTTGGAAACCCAAGAAATCAGGAATGATTAGGCAACTGGAGCTTGTATGGATCTATTTATCATGCTCTTTGTGAATGTTTTACTAAAATCTTTGTTGGTTCTCTGCCACAGGCTTGACTTGTCAGCTTTCAGTTTTGGGCTAGAAGTTAGAAGGATTGAAACTATTTTTTTTTTTGACACATTTCTGAGCTTTCACCTAAAGCTGCAAAAGCCAGAAGTCTCTTCACCTTTCCATGAGATAGCATTTCTGTTCCTGATACCGCTCTGATTACAGCAGCTGGATAAACATCTTCATACTCCCAGCCAAAAATCTGCAGAGAGCTATGATTTGGCATCCTCAAGGCTAGGCTGAATTCTTCTCCATCTGAATGCCAAACCCCCTGAGGACTAAGGCAGCAGCCCCGGGAAATGCCCGGTCGGAAAGCTGGCAGCTCCGGGGGCTGCAGGTGCCCTCCCAGCCACTTCCCCACATTACAATGAGCAGAGGAGGGAGTTTCCTGCTCCTGCTGGAGCCCAGCCAGTCACTTTCTCATCATCCATATTCTTAAGTGGAAGAGCAGATGGATCAGTTGCTTCCTAGATACGATGCAAACACGGATGCATTTGCAGACAGAGCTGCTCTTGTTTTCAAAGGAAGTGTGAGGCTGACCTGCATGAGGAGCAGCCATCCCTTGGCCCTCCCTCCTCCCAGGGCTGAGTGAATACTCGGGAATTCTTTATGAATTCTTTATTCCGAGGGGAATCCCTTGCACCATCCCTCCATCCATGCCAGCTGCCCACTGCGCTCTCCAGCATTTCCTCAGTCAATTCTTAATGGCCCAGCCACAAAACCTTCATTTCTCCCATATTTTTTAGTTTGTAGCTCAGTGACTTTCCCTATTTTCCCATGTTGTGTGGATCCCTTTTTCTCTCTTTCAAATCCTGCTTCCCTTCCCTACATCCCTGTCCAGCTGTAAAGCAAAGTGTCACAGGATCCCTGCAGCTCTCTTCAAGCTGCACTCAACAGATGCTTCTGTAACTTCATGTTTTGGCACGATTAAAAAGTGGAGGAAGGAGCCTGGGAGCTTTCAAATAGGTGTGGGGTTGAAGCTGGCGTGAAAACAAAACCAGATACAAGTCACATCCTATTTTTTTTCCCTTGAACCAAAGCAGAATCAAAACATCCTTTTGCTTTAGTCAAATTAAAACAAAATAGTCAAACAAAATACTGCTGTGAGTAAACAGAGCTGTTGACTTGTCACTGGAACCCACAAGATCACCAGCTGTGTGAGCTGCAGGAGAGCTGTGACACTGACTCGGGTGCAGTGTGTCAACTTGGATGGCAAATGGCCCCTCCTTGCCCACAGGTCACCACGTCCCGTGCCCGGGAGGGAAATTTAAGCATAAACTGTGTAAACCACAACCCTGAGTGTGTGGTTGTTATGTAAAGCTTGAGAAAACACTGGTCTAACGTGTAGATTTTGCCGGACCCCTGAAGAGAGGCTGCATTGCTGGCCCAGCCTTCTGTGTTGCTGAGATTGTGGCAAGTGCTGGCCCACAGGGCCGCCCGGCCTCCAAACCCTGCATCCGTGTGTGCTGGGCCGTGGGTGAACACAGGTTTAGGAAAAGCTGGAATTGTTTTCTCCTCTTTTCCACAGCTTCAAACCGGGCAGAGCCACCGTCCCAGCTGGCGGGAGGAGCAGCCCGGAGAAACGCACCGGCAGCGGGATGCTCCCGAGGGACCGGGGACAGGGCACACACGGGGTCATTCCCCCGCTGGCGGCCCCTGGCTGGGTGACACGGGGGGGCTCCCAGAGCAGGGACAGCCCCCGCCGCTCCGTGCTGCTGGCGGAGCCCGGCCCTCGGCCGGGGCTGGGGCTGGGGCCGCCCCCGGGGCCGGGGCGGGGAGAGGCGGCTGGGGCGGCGGCGCCCGGCGCCGAGCGGAGCGGCGGGAGCGGAGCC
>JACBWW010000032.1:5773877-5802577 GCA_020086605.1 Lanius collurio | reverse complement strand
CGGCACCGGCGGGGCGGGAGCGCGTCCTGAGTGTGCGTCCCCGGCGTGTGCGCGTGTCCCCGTGTGCCCGTACCAGGATGTCCCCGTGCCCCGGCTGTGCGTGTCCCCACTGAGCCCATGCCATAGGTGTGCCCATGCTCTAGGTGCGACTGTCCCTGGTGTGCCCATGCCATAAGCGTGCCCGTGTCCTGCCAGGTGTGTGCATGTCCCTGTGTGCCTGTGCTACAGGTGTGTCCATGCCCTGGGTGTCACTCTGTCCCTGGTGTGCCCGTGCCATAGGTGTGAATGTGTCCCCAGTGTACATCCCCACCACAGGTGAGTGCCCACGGGCTCCTGATGCCTGTGCATCCACATGTGTGCCCTGGGTCCATGCAGTGTGTGTGGCTGTGCCAGCCGGAGGTGGGGCTGTGCCGTAGGGTTGTGTTGGAATGCCAGGGTGTGTGGCCACGTGTGCCCTGTGGAGCTGTGGCAGAGAAGCTGGTTTGGGTTAGAATGGACCTTAAAGCTCATCCCATTTCTGCCGTGGGCAGGGACACCTTCCACTATTCCAGGCTGCTCCAAGCCCCATCCAACCTGGCCTGGAACATTTCCAGGGATGGGGCAGCCACAGCACCTCAGGGTGAACTCTGCCAGGGCCTCCCCACCCTCCCAGGGAAGAATTCCTTCCCAATATCTAATCTAAGTCTGCCCTATTTCAGCCTAAAGCCATTCCCCCTTGTCCTATCTCTCCTTGCCCTTGTCCAAAGTCCCTCTGTCTCTCCTGGAGCCCCTTTAGGCACTGGATGGGGCTCTGTGTGTCCCTGGAGCCTTCTCTTGTCCAGGATGAACAGTCCCAGCTCTCAGCCTGTGTCCAGGTGTCCCCACAGGTGATGTGGACCTGCAAGCCCACCCTGCCATCCAGAACCTTCTGCTCTCCCAGCATACCAGGAGGGGACAAAAGCCAGTTCTTCCCCTGCCTGCCTCTCCCCAGGGCTGTCCCTATCACCTCTGTTTGGATTTCTTCTGTTTGTCCTGCTGTCATTGTCACTTCGTGCTGCCGTGTGTTCCTGTTTGTTTTGGGAGGACAAGGTGTGAGATTTGGCTGGTGAACAAAGGTTCGTGTTGGGGATTTTTTCTTGTTTAGGCCTCCATCCAGTGTACATTTGCACAGATGCTTAATTTTCAACCCCAGCCAGCAAGTCCTGGTGAATTAATTGGGATTTTGAACGCATGTTCTAGGAGGAAAAGGGCACAGGGATGCTCAGAGGCTTGTTTTGATGTGCAGGCTTCTTCTGCTAGGAGATGCTGCTTCAGAGAGGTCATTAATAGGTGTGCTTATCCCACTGTGCACAAACCTCAGCCCATCCCCTCATGCCACCTGAAGAAAATAAATCTGCAAAGATTTTAATGCTCAGAAAATCAATAATTCAAAATTCATTTTAAAAGGAAACCAGCTGATTGAGAACAACTGGATTAAAAGGTCCAAGCTGCCTTTTCATCCCTCACTGGTGACTTCTGAGCTCTTTCCCTCAAAAGCCTCAGAGCAGATCCCAGGAATGTGGCAGATCCCAGGTGAGGAGTGCTGGGAAAATGACTTTCCTGTCTCCCTGCCTTAGTTTCTCCGAGGGGATGTGCTGTGCTGGCCAGGGACTTTGGGATGACACACACAATGGAAATGCAGAGACTGGGGCGTGGAACTTGTCTAAATAAACGGAGAAGTTAATTTTCTTTTAGGAGGCAGCTGAAATTCTCACATAACATCAAATAGTTCTGGTGACTTGTGGCTTTCAGAGCACTTCCAGTCTTTGCTTCTAAACATTTTTTTTTAATCTTTCTTAAAAGCCTCAGTTAGCAACAATAAGTTGTGTAAACTTAGATGCACAAGACTGCAAAAACGACCAGTTTTGTGCTTTTCTTGGCTGGTGCCAATGTTTTCACTTCATCCGTATCAATTGCAGTTAAAAAAACATTTAAAAATAAGGAAAATTCGAAAATTTAATTTGAAACATTTGTGTGTGAATTCATCATCTACAGATAGGAGAGGGCCCGATGTGAGCACAGTGTTTGGCAGAGTTGGTGTCTGGCTCAGAGAGCAGCTCGGGGTGTGGTAATGCCCGAGATTCCCAGATCCCGGGGGAATTGTGGAAAATACAGGGAGCATTGTGAGATCTCAGCCCGTGTTGGGAGTGAGGAGCACGGTGAGGTGCTGGTGGAGCCAAGGACAAAGGACAATGAAGTCCCTGCAGAGGTTTGTGTGAGAAGCCCCAGGTCTGCTGCAGTGGGAAGAAAATCTGGGGAGAAATCTGAGAAAAGCGGGGAATGGGAACAGAGAGCTGGACTAAGGGACTGAATAATTCTCATTTTGGATTTTTCTTCCATTTTTTTCCCCCCTGTCCTCCTCCTTCCCATCTTGCAGTGTCTTGGGCACTCTGACTTCTCCCCCTTATAAACCCAAGGTCTCACATGGAGGGCTCTGGGCTGTGTTAGTGCCGGGAAGTGCTGCGGTGCCGGGCTGGGCTGCTTTAGGGAGCGGCTGGGGCGCAGGATGCTGAGCACAGCTGGATGGAGGGACGGTCCCGAGGGAGGGTCCCGGGTACCACGCACACACGGCGGGGCTCGGAGGTCAGCTGGGGCACAGAGCACCCCACATTTTCCTTCTGAAATAAGGCGAAGAAACTTTCCTTCCCGTGGGGGAAAAAAAAAAAATTCCTGCTGTTCAGCGGTGGAAGGAGAGGGGGACAGGAACAGGAATTACCCCGTGAGGCATCGCCGGGCTCTGCAACACCCATGAGATCGCGTCTCGGAGCCGCTGCCGCCGGCGAGGATGTGGCGAGTGGCTCCGAACGAGCCGGCAATCCCCCGGTGTGATTTACAGCCCCGTGAGTCACCGCAGCACCGACAGCCCGCCTTTCTTCCTGCTTCTCGCCAAAACAATCCCCGCTTGTCAGGGCAAATATCGCCCGCCGGGCAAGGGGCCGCGGCTGCCCGCAGCGGGGACCGTCGCCTTCCCCCGGCTCCCAGCCCGGTGGAGGGCAAGGCTCGTTTCCTTTCCCTCCTTAGACACGAAAACACAACCAGTCTGCGTGACCGAACTGGTTTGTCAGCCGCTCTGGTATTCGCAGGGGAAGGTTCGGCCAAGCCCAGTGGTTTTGCCTGTTTTTCCCCAGTGCTTTGGGTCGCGTTCAGGAGTTTTGGTGCTGCAGCCCATCGGGGTGTGGGGTTTTTGGGGTGTTGGGGCAAAGTTGCCAGCTGGTTCCCAAGGAGTTATCACAGAATCTTGGAATGGTTTGGGTTGGGAGGGACCTTAAAACCCATCTCATTCAACCCCCTGCCACAGGCAGGGACAACTTCCACTAGACCAGCTTGCTCCAAGCCACATCCAAATAAATGGTTGGTGAAACCAGGAGGGGTTTTAGTTAGGCCCAGCTTGCTGCTTCTCAGCTTCAGAAGATCGAGTGTGAAAATAAAATGAGTTCAGAAGACCCCGACTCCACTTCTTCAGTGGCAAGTGGACTATTTGCTGCTAAAGCAGATTTTTAGGAGTGGTAGGTGGGAGAGGAGATTCCTTCAGGACTGAATTAGACACAGCAGGGGAGCATCACAGGGTCTTGGGACTTTAAGCACCCTCCATCACCAGTGCAGAGAATCAGCTGAGGTTTCCCAGCAGGAGGACAACCAAGCTCTGTGCTCGCTAATGCCCCTTCTCATGTGCCTCCCCGTGTCTATAGATATAATATTTATAGAGATGCTTATACACACACTTAAACAAAAGCCGCTTGAGGACTCTGCCTGAGGCTTTGCAGGGATGAGCGGAAGCAAATGAGTGTTTTTAATTGCTGTGGCATCTTCTGGAGGCAGCTCGCAGGCAGCAGCGACCCGGTGGGCAGGAGGAGCCGCTGCTCCTTTCTGTGACCAGGCCAAAACACGCCCTGGGGCCGGCTGTCCTTGTGTCTGTGCTGGGGGAAACTGAGGATGAAAAGCAGGAGCCGCTGTGTCAATCTCGGTGGTGAGATGATGTGGGATGAGCCTAGGGCTGCTGGAACCAGGGTTTAGGATCCACCTGGGCTGTCCTATGATTTAAAACAAAAGACTTTGAAGGTGCAGCTCGTGGTGGCATCCTCTGTAACCGTGACGCCAGGCACTGCCCACCCTTCGGCAGGATGGGATCGCTTCCCTGCGCTGCCGGGGGACGGAGGGGACAGACGGGGCTTGTACCCGGCAGAGCAGAGGGACCACGGTCAGCAGGAGCCCAGTGGGCGGCTTCTCCGGTACTTAGTGGGTGGAAAGGAGCCAGAACCGGAGTGTTTGGAGGGGAGAGCTGGCAGGACCGGAGCCTGCTGTCTCGGCACTCTCGTTATCCCAGTTTCCAGGCAGGGAGAGTTAATTGTATTTGCCTCTGGCTGTCTTCCACCCGGGATCCCTGTGGTCGAGGGCAAGGTGTTTCCTTGGCTTTAGCCAAGGCAGAGATGATTTCCAGGGTTGTAACAGGCTCCACATCAGAGCCCTGAGGTGGGAAGGGCCCCTCTGCCTCCCCCACGCTGTCCTCCCTCTGTCCCTGCTGCAGCCCCGGAGGCTCCTCTGCCCCAGCACGGGCTCCCCGGCACCCAGAACCGTCCTCTGCTCCCTCCCTCATGCAGAGGGGGAGCTGAGCATATTTCATATTAATGTTTCTCTTGGTTTCCTGCTGTTTTTCTTTTCCCATTGTATGGAAAAGAGCATTTCCCTGTCTGGGGCAGGAGGGAGGGGGTTTTCCCAGCACTGCCGGGCTTTGCATTGCAGCCTCTGGAGAGGTTTCATGGGCTGGTGCCGGAGCCTGGCTGGGCTCTGGGGAGTTGTGCAGTGCTGGGGGAGCCTTGAGCACTGGTTTGGGCACAGGACACTGTGGCATGAGGCTCTTGGGTTCCCCTGGACCCCGAAAACTCCCTGGATTTTATGCTCTGTGCTCTGATAAATACCTGATGGAGTGGGGGACCAGCACATACCTCTCTTGCAGCTCTGTGCTCCCAGGACCACCATCACCCTTAGCCGACAGTAGACGTGTGTAGAAAATTTAATAAAATTTCTCCTGATGATTTTGCAGCCAGAGAGTTGGTGCCTGTGTGTGAGAACCTCGATGTGGCACAGGCCAGAAACCGCAGGGAAAATGTTGCTTTGCTTGCACTTGCAAAGCTGCAGGACCTCTGGGCAGGAATGATAAAGCCTCTGTGCCTTCTGGTGCTGCTCATGAGCAGCAGATGGAACAGGGGTTGCTTTTTTCACTGTGCACCTTGATGTGTCCAGATGGAGTTTTAAGCCTTAATGAGATCATGGTGAGGAAAAACCATTTTCATGCTTTAAGGATGGGATTGTGTTGGGTTACAGGCAAGGAAACAGCTTCAGGTTGTGCTGAGTGAATGCAAAGTTGTGTTAGAAAAGGTTCAGAGTGTAGTGTGAGACCCAGGACTTTCCATCCAGGTGTTCTCAGCTCACATTTGTCTGCAGTGATGTCACCACTGGGATCTTCACCCCGTGCCCTTACACGTAACTGGTGATTTTGTACTTTGGGAGGAGAACTTTATAAAAATACAACTACAGAGAAAGAGGGCCAGATTCCTTCTCCTCTCCAGACTGCTCTCAGAGGGCACCCCATCCCCAGGATGCTCCTCCATCCCTGCATGCTCATCCTGAGCTGCTGCTGGATTTTGCCTCCTGGTACCCACCTAAAGGTGGGGTTATCCCAGTGTGGCTGTGGGACAGCAGGTCCAGGCTGTATGGTCCATCCCTGGGCATCCCTGTGGCTTCTCCTGACAAACAAGCCAATGCTCTCCCTGCCAGTGTGGCACTTGGCTGGTTTATCCTGACTCACTGGACCGGTGTGGGGTGTCTGGGTGACTCTGGCCACGCTCGGGCTCTTGCTGCTGCAGCCTGGTGCTGCTGGAACGAGCTGCTGGTGCCTCCAGCTGAGACAGACGGCTTTGGTGGGAAAAACAGCCAAATTCTTTGTGTGGGGCTGGGTGAAGAGCGTGTCCGGGCAGGAATCTGTGCCAGTCCTCAGCCGGAGGGGGATGCTCCAGGTAGAAGGGGCGTAAAGGAGGAGATAAAGCTGGAGGAGATGAGGTCTGCAGAGCAAGTGGGGAGGTGCCTGCCCTGCCTGCGGGGAGGTTGCAGCACGGGGGTGACGTGTTTGGGGATGAAAGGAAGGTGACTGTTCATGGCAAGCAGAAGGTTTGGGCAGGAGGAGGAGAGGCACAGGCCCTGGCACACCTGGGGACTGCCACATCCATAAACCAGTCCTGCTCCTTGCCAGGTGACAAGGGCCAGGAGTGGCTGCTGCCTCCTCTGCAGGGACATAAAGGGGACCTGGGTCACCCACAGTCAGGAGCAGCACTGAACACTCCAACCCCCTCCTCTTCCCGGCTCCGAGACGAGCAGAGAGGGAAACAGCTTTGAAAACACCCGATTCCCCAGAGGGCACCAGCCGTGCTATCTGGGTCTGCCCGTGGCATTCCCGGTGCTCAGCACACCTCTCCTTTGGGATGCGGGGAAAGGAAACCGCCGCTTTCACTTTTTAATTCTGATTTTTATTCATTGCTGTGACTGCGGCTCTGCTGCACTAACAGGATGCTGGGCAGCTTGTTTGTCTCCCGCAGACATCCCTGGCGGCGGGGCAGGCGGGCGTGGAGCATTCCTGTGACCCCGGCTATTAACTCCTCCAAAAGCTGCGGAGCAGCCCGAGCCGTTTATTTTCTTTAACATTCAATTTAAGTGCTGGAGCAAGTTCAGAGAGACAATCTCCGACCGTGTCAATGGCCGATAAGAAGAAGAATGGTTTGGCAAAGCAAATTGCCCCCGGAGCGTCCCCACTTTGCAGCAGCACATCCTGCGTGGGAATGGGGCGAGGCTGCAGCCTGACCCCATCTCACCCCGCCCTACAGACGGCCACAGCACTCTGGGCTTTGTTTGAATGGCTCTGTTGAGCCGGGGCGATTAGAGCTGTGGGTTTGGTCGCCTCTGGCTGCGGACGACGCGGCAGCAGCGGGTTTTGATCTCTCGGCAGCAGCGTTTCCTCCTACCCCTCCATCGTGTCGTGGCCAAACACCCCAAGAGTGTCAAAAATAATGGAGAGGAGACACACAGGAACCTGTCCGGGAGCAGGAGGTGCGGCTGCTTGAGGAGCAGAGTTCTGAGGAAGAAACTAAGAGGGCACTTTGGGTTTGAGGCACTGAGATGCCATCGCATCTCCTTTTCCCCCCTTTCCCAATCCAACACGTGCTCTGAGCTGCACCTTCCCATTATTTTCTTGCAGCTCTTCCTGGAGAAATACGGCTACTTCAGCGAGCAGGGGGCCGGCACACACAGCCCCACCGAGTTCACCGAGGCGCTGAGGTAGGAGCCTCTTATTCAACACTGCAGGAAAACTCGCAGCTCCAGCTGCAGGGGGGCTTTTTGCAGCCAGAGGGGCTTTTTGCAGCCAGAGGGGCTTTTTGCAGCCAGAGGGGCTTTTTGCAGCCCGAGGGGGCTTTCTGCAGCTGCAGACTTTCTCTCTCACGGTCTGATGCTAAAGCACAGCCAGTTCTTTTGGCGGGTCCGTGCCCGGCTCCCGCAGCTGGATGCCGGCTGCTGGCACCCGGCTCTCGCTGTTTTATTTGCCTTTTATGGCCCGGTGCTCGCCTTGCAATAAAATCTGCGGGGAGGCCGAGTTTGGGGACGGCTGGGAGATGTCGGGGGGGGCAAATCGCCAGTGCCTGCCTGGGCTTCTCCTAAGGATACCACCTCGGCTCTGGGAGCATCTCAGGCCTGACCTCGTGCAAAACTAAACGCAAAATTAAATGCAAAGTCATATAACTGGGGTTAAAAACTGAAAAAGGCCTTTTTAGGTTCCCTTATTTACTTCTGCCCTGCTAGGAGGTGAGTCACAGGTCAGCTGTGGCTGCAGAGGCAAATCCTTCTTGTTTCACTGACTGGTTGAAGTTCTGATGCTGGAGTGTGAAGCTTGTGGGGTGAAAATCCTGGCTCAGGCCAAACCCCCAGCACAAACATAACCAAACCCCTCCACGGGGGGTTCTGGATGTGGGTGCTGATATCTCCCTTCCTTTCCCAGGGATTTCCAGCGGGTGACCCACCTCCCGCTCAGCGGCGTGCTGGATGCCCGCACCCTCCATCAGATGGCTCTGCCGAGGTGTGGCACCGAGGACGGGGAGAGCCGCGCTGCCGGGGCACGCTGGGCATCGCCCGCCCGGCGCCGCAGGGGCACGGCACAGCACGGTGAGAGCGGGCACCGAGGGTCCTGGTGGGGTTTGGGGTGCTCGTCTCTCCCGTCCTGGACTCGTGGGGAAGCTGCTGTGGGTGGGAGGTGCAGCCCCACTGGCACAGCATCGAGGCCAGGACACGTTTGAGGGTTATTTTTAATCCTCTCTATTTTCAGTTGTTCTGTGTGGCTTGATGTCAGCAGTGATTAGAGATGCGGCTCCCACTCGGGGGAGAATTCAGCTCTCTGAGGTGGCTTTACTGGGACATCACCCAGGGAGCACTCAGATCACCATGGCCCCACACACAGCTGTGCTGGCTTGATCTGGAGGGCAGCAGCTGGCACACAGTGAAGTTATCTCCAGGTTTTGCTGAGCTTTGGGACTTCTAACGCCTATTAGGGACACATCAGCAACTGCAAAACCTGCCAGCACTTGGCTGCCTGACCTGAGAGTCATTTCACCCATGTTAAGGGGTTTAACTCTGCTCCAAGCACCCTTCTGTGCTCCAGTGTGTCCAGGACTGGGCCTCTTGTCCCTTGTGAGCTCCCTTTGGGCTTGCAGATGAGTAACTGGATTCCTAGAGAGCAGGAGGGCCGGGACCAGCTGTGCTTAGGACATGGGAAAAACGAAGGGGAGATTAAGAAAAGGCTCTGTACCGTGTCAGGCTGTCTGTGCATCTGGCAGGGCTGGCGATGGACGGCCCCAGGAGGGCCCTGTCATCCCCCTCCAGCCTCTGGATTTCCTTCTAAAGCCCCAACATGCAGCACGTCCCTTGCAGAAGCCATCCTGCACCTAGGACAGGTGGGCAGTGAGGCAGAGCAGGAAGGAAGGAAGGACAGGACATACAGCAGGAGATGGGCAAACAGAAGCAACCAGTGCCCTGTGGCTCATGGGACTCATTTTGGGGGATCACAATCCATAGAAGGGTGGCAAGAGATGCCCAATTGCTCAAGGAAAGGGCAGGAAAGGGCTCTGTGTGGCAAAATCTCCCCCTGATCCTGCACAGAGGATGGGACAGATGGGAGCAGATCTCTGATGCCTCAGGCAGCAGGGAGGGGAGCAGCACCACATTGGTACCCATGGCTGGACAGGACACAGAGAGTGCCTGCAGGGCTGGTGGCACCAGCCAGGAAGGCTAGAGGCTTTGTCTGTTTACCCTGCTTGGAGCAGGAAACCCTGGCAGCTGAGCCAGCAAAGTGCTTTGTTATCCACCCTTCTCCCAGCGAGATCTTCCCTGGGCAGCCTCTGTGTCTGTCATCCCTCTGGCTTGGGGCACACTCAGAGCCAGCATGGGGCAAAAGCCAAGCCCTCCTCTTCCCAAGAGCCAGCCACACTTGGCTAACTCAGCCTTGCCCACCCTTCTTTGGTGGTAGATGCTCTGCACCTGTGGAGGGAAGGATGGGATGCCAGGGCTTTGTTTTAGGGCTGCAGCCACCCAGGCAGGCTTTAGCTTTTGCTGTGCACAGTGGAAGCTCATCTGTGTCCCTTTGGAGCTGGAGGACAAGCAGTGGGAACTGGTTGTGTGCCCAGGAGTGTGACCAGTTAGCCCAGAGTCTCCCCAGCCACAGGCTGCTCACAAGTGGGGGAGAAGGAGGCAGAGCTGGGGTGGGATGTCTGCCAGGTTTGCTGGGAGGCTGGGCTGAGAGCCAGAGCAGCGAGCCCCAGCGTGCTGCCGGCTCTGTTCCCCCTGTTTTCCTGCACATCTGGAGAAGAGGCAGATGCTGGAGGTCTGTCACCACTCCCACGCCTCAGCACCAGCTCTGGCACCCACATCCCCCTAGGGCCCCACAGCTTTTTTCCTGCTCCCAGATGCCCCAGGATAAATGTAATCCCAGTGCTCTGGGGTCCCACAGCTGCTGAGGGGTGCTGGAGGAGGAGGAGGGGGCTGTGATGCTGCTCAGTGGCTGTGTGAACTCTCATCTTTGTACTCATGTGTTGTAGGAGGGTTGGGAGCTTAGAGGGAGTCACAAGGCTTGTCCCCTTCATCCTTGTCCCCATCTGTCCTGGTGGCATCCAGGCTCTGTCTCCCCTGAAAGCTTTCAAGAAAGCCTTGGGCACTAAGGTGTGGTGGCCCCAAGGTGCTGCCAAGAGCCCTTCCCACTGTCTTTGTCTCACCTTTTCAGAGGTGGCTTTGATTCCTCTCCCTGAAATCCAGCCCTTGGACTGCATCTTCTGGACTTGAAGCTGGCATCAGGCAGATCTTCCAGCACAGACCCATGCTGGATTTGGCTCAGGAGAGGATGGCAAGCCAAGGGTGGAATTCAAACTGGGTGTCCCAGCTTCTCTCCTCAGAGAGGTTTCAGGGTTTGGTTGCAACTCCAGCCCTGGGTGGGCTCTAGCGTTGTGGCACCTTCAGAAGGATTTAATCCTGGTGCTGCAGCTGCTGGTGGCACACCTACCTCAACTTCCAGCTTTGGCTTGGGAAAACCACGACATTCCCAGGAAGTTTCCCTCCACTGAGGCAGCCCCTGGGTGGAAGGACAAGTCCAAGTGGCCTTTGGCACGCTGAGCTTGCCCTGTTGCAGGTGGGCGTTGGTACAAGCGGCACCTGACGTACCGCGTGGTGAACTGGCCGTCCTACCTGCCCCAGCACGAGGTGCGCCTGGCCGTGAGAGCCGCCTTCGAGCTCTGGAGCAACGTGTCCTCCCTGGTGTTCTGGGAGGTGCAGGATGGCCCGGCTGACATCCGCCTCACCTTCTTCCACGGGGACCACAACGATGGACTCAACAACGCCTTCGATGGGCCAGGTGCTGGTTGCTTCCCCCTCGTAAGCGTCTCTTTTACAACGTGGGCTCTTCCCCGGCAGGGAGGAGGGCTGGGCTTGTGATGGGCTGAGCTGGGGGTGATGGAGGCTCTGCTGTCCCTCTGGCCCAGTTTGCACCAGTGTGCTGTCTGATTTGGGGTCCCCCCTCCCAGCTCTGCACCTGAGGTCTGCCAGCAAGGCGGCTGAGATGTTCCTTGAAGACCTTCAAGGAGCCCTCCCCATTTGACAACACCCTCCAAACGTGGGCTCCTCCAAAAAGACCTAAAGCTGACGCACATTTGGGCAAACCAGAGCTGCTTGTGCCCGCTGCTCCATGGTCCCTGATGGTTCTCGTGTCCCCAGGAGGTGCCCTGGCTCACGCCTTCTTCCCCCGGCGAGGAGAAGCCCACTTTGACAGCGCCGAGCGCTGGTCCCTGCACAGCGGCAAAGGGCGCAACCTCTTCATCGTGGTGGCCCACGAGGTCGGGCACACGCTGGGGCTGGAGCACTCGCCCGCCAAGAGCGCCCTGATGTCTCCCTACTACAAGAAGCTCAGCAAGGATTTTGTCCTCAGCTGGGATGACATCTTGGCCATCCAGAACTTGTATGGTGAGCCTGGCTCCCCTGAGCATCCCTCCGTTCCTCCAGGGATGTTTCCTGGGATGGAGATCGAGCAGTAGGGATGGGAGCAGGTCCCTGAAAGGGGAGAGGGCTACAATCCCTTTGTGGCTGGGGAGGAAAATGCAGGAGAGGTGGGACAGGTACCGGGTTCTGCAGGACAGGGAAGGTTGGATTTGCTGCCCACTTGTCTGCTGTTTTTTGGGATACCACGGGAATTTTGCCACCATCATACAGAGGAGGATAAGAACCAGACAGTAGGACAAGCAGTGTTTGGAGTTTTGGGATGGTTCCCCAGCCCTATCTTTTGGGAAAAGTTGTTTCTCTGCCCCTTCTCTGGACTCACCACCCCTTGTCCCATCCCAGGGAAGCCCTCCAAAGGCTTGGCTGTCCAGCTCCCAGGAAAGGTCTTCACTCACTTCCAGGACTGGAACATGGACCTTTATGGCAGGGACCGACAGCAGAGGAGCCTCAGCACCTATTACTGCCACTCCTTCTTCGACGCCATAACCGCCGGTGGGTGTTGGCCAGTGCGACCCTCTCCCAAAACGTGCACCCCTGCCCCTTGTCCCAGTGCTGCTGCAGCTCCCAGTGGTGGGAAAGGCGGGTTTGACTGGTCCACAGCTCCTGGCACTGGTGGCATCACTGATGCCCAGTGGAGCAGTGCACCTTGAGGGCACAGTTATGTGTCAGGAGCAGGGAAAACATCCTAAAACTCAGTCCATGGCAAGGATTAATCACTGCAGGAGCTCAGCAAGCCTTAAGCTGTGGTCAGCTTTATCTTCTCAGGGCTGGAGTGGAGGCAATGAATTATGGAAGCTGAGGAGGTGGCCGGAAAGGCAGGAGGAAGCAGCCAAACCCTGAGCATCCCCAAAACACTGCGGGGCTGCACGAGGAGGAGAGGGGAGCTGGATGGCAGTGGTTGAATAAAATTTCTCACCTCAACACCCTCCCTCTGCCTCACAGACGGGGATCACAACCTCTACATCTTCAAGGGCAGCCACTACTGGGTGGTGTCAGCCAATGGCACCGCCAGTGACCCGTGGCCGCTGCAGCCGCGCTGGCCCGGCCTCCCCGCGGGCATCGACGCCTGCGCCTGGTCCCAGCTCAGCAGGAAGTTCTACTTCTTCAAAGGTGGGTGAGGCCTGGGCAGGGAATGCCCCGAGGGGCTGCCACTGCTCCTCTCTGTGGGGTGGCTGTCTGTGTCTGACTGCAGCAGCTTCTCCAGTCCCCTCCTGCTGGTCCCCTCCCAGCACAGAGCTGGGGCACTGCTGTGTCCTGGGTGTGCAAAACCCTGGGCTCGGTGCCTGTCGTGGATGAACCACATGGCCCTGGCAGCCACATCACCCCCTCGTGCCTCAGTTTCCCCATCAGGAGAGCAGCACTCACTGGGGTGTCGAAGCAAACCCAGGTGCGGTGGTGGGTCTTGGGGAGAAAATGCTCCCCAAAACACAATGTGCAGGGGAGTGTGTAGGGGTTTCCTGGATCCCTGTGTTTTGCCTGGAGGCTGAGCTGTCCTGGGAGCTGGGATACCATCCATGAGCTGCCCCAGGAGCTGGGATTCCATCCATGAGCTGCCCCAGGAGCTGGGATACCATCCCTGAGCTGCCCCAGGAGCTGGGATTCCATCCATGAGCTGCCCGGCAGCCAGATGGGGAGAGGAAGGTCAAACCAGGCAGCCTGGCTGCCAGGGTCAGCCCCAGCTTTTAATGGGAACCAGTCGCTGGCTGTTCAGAAAAGGGGCTTTGTTGCTGCAGCTGGGTGAGAGCCAAAGCCCCTCTGCCTCCCCAGCCCTCGCCGCTCCCTCTGTCCCTCCCCAGGACTGTGCCTTGTGAGCAGAAAGGGGCTTTTGTCTGCCCTGTTGTGGGGACAGGGCTCTGTGGGGACGGCCAAGCCACTGGTCCCCATCATAATTCCTGCTGTAGCGCTGGTCTTGGATGTCCCAGGCTGGGTTGGATCTGCCTCTGTCTGTCCCATCCGCTGTGCAGGATTAGGGGGAGGTTTGCCAGAAGCAGCATGGTGGTGGCCTCGCTCTGTCCGTAGTAGTCCTTTTCCATGCCTTCAAGCCCCTGAGCTACTGTGCCTCAGTTTCCCCCCTGCCTGGTCCTTGGGGCAGCCCTGCAGTGGGTCTGGCTGGGTCACCAGTGGGATGGATGTCACTGACACGTCACAAGGCTGGTCCCGTGGCCGAGTCTGTCCACATCTCCTGGAGCTGGTCCTGCCACGGGCCCCACTGTGGAGTGCTCTGAGCCCTCCCCGTTCCCCCCCAGGCGGCCGCTGCTGGCGCTACGCGGGCTCCAAGCTGGAGGCAGGATTTCCCCGAAAATGCAGCGCCCTTGGGCTCCCTCGGCACCCGGACACCGCGCTCTACTTCCAGCAGCTGCGACGCCTGGTCCTCTTCAAGGGCCCCAAGTACTTCGTGGTGGGCGAGGAGCCGCTGGGCGTGGAGCCCTACTACCCCCGCAGCCTGCGGGACTGGGCAGGGCTGCCCCCGGGCACGGCGGGGGCCGTCCCCCACCGCGACGGCTCCGTCTACTTCTTTCGGGATGACCAGTACTGGAAATTTGACCAGGCTAAGCTGCAAGTGGTGGCCACCGGCAAATGGGCCACTCGGCTTGCCTGGATGGGCTGCTGGGATGCCAACAGTGAGCAGGTCCTTTTCTGAGCACGGCGTGATGGGATGGAAAGGGGGTCTGGGCCCCACATCACTCGCTGCTGCCTGGGTGCCTCTTTATGTGACTCTGGAATCCTGTCTTAGGGTGGTTAGGCAGGGACTGGCTGCCCAAGGATGGCTGGAGCCATGGGGTGGTGGAGCAGTGACCCAGCAGAGATTGGGTGCAGCTGGGACAGGTCCCCCACAGCCAGGTGGGCTGGAGGTTTGGGACATGGTATTTTTTTGAAAAGACCACAAAAAAAAGGTATCAGCCATGGAGACTGCGAACACACCCATTTCTGTCGACTTTCAGGATATTGTTACACACTTTTTTCAAAGCAGGACTGGGGTTTCTTGATGCTTTTTGATATCTTTGTTGATGCTTGTTGATATTTGTCATTTCCCCTTGATCAGGCAAGAAGTGTCTTGCTGCTGCTTGCTTTGGGGTTTGGATGGTTTAAAACAACAGACTGAGAACGTTTCCTGCTCAAAACTAAAAGACAAGAGACTCTTGGACAAAAAATTGGGTCCATGTGGAACTTTGCCCCTGCTGTTTGTTCAGACCCTGGGGTATGGAGGGCTGGGGATGCTTTGCTGGGCTGTGCTCACATCCCAGTGCTCTGCTGAGACACTAGCTGGAGACATCACCAGAGTGGGATTTTTGGGGCTGAAAGCAGAGGGATTTGGTGTAGGAGCCTCTTTGGGGTGGAGAGAAAGGGGAGACTCAGCTGAACTGCTGGCCATGTCACCATGCAGCTCTCAGTCAGCAGGAGCATCGGCTTTCTGATGGGTTTGGGGTGCCTGGGTGGGTTCTTGGTGTCTGATAAGGGTTGTGCTCACCTGGCAGCCCTCCTTGTGTGCAGAGGAAGTGTCTGTGCCCTGCTGTCTCTGCAGGAGTCGGGACCAGCGTATTTCGGAGTCCCTGGGCCCCACCTGGATGAAAGGGGGTGACAAATACCTGGGGGAGGAGGAGAAGAGGAGAGGGTGAGCAGGACAGAGGGGCATGTCCATGCATGCAGGCTCACAGGGACAGTGTGGCTGCATATTCCTCATTCCTTTCCCAAGGCAGACTCCCCACCTGGAAACGCCGCTGGCTCCTGGGCACAGTCACCGCTGGTGCCTGCAAAGAGCCATCGTGTCCCAGGGCAGAGGGATGGACCTCAGCTTCCCAGGGCTGCAATTCCATGGCATTGGTGCCAAGCAAGGCAGGGCTCAGCTTTATTAGAAGATTTATTGAAGCCATTTCTTCAGCAGCTCTCCCAGGGCTCACACCCCAGCACTGCTTAGGTCCTGCTGTGCCGTGTCGGGGTGCTGTGCCAGGGTGCTGTGCCACCTCAGGGTGCCCTCCTGATGCCAGCAGCTCCAAGGATTCCTCTTTCACTCCTCTTTGCTCATTCTAGATCATCCCTGCAGAGCAGGGCTTGCCCTAAGCAGGGTGCCAGGTCTGGTACTTCCCCAGGGCTCCCGGTGCTGCCGGGTGCTGGCTGACCTGTGGGTTTGGCAGGGTGGGGACCCAGCACTCTTCCCATTCTCTGTAACACCTGTGAGTGAGCCCTTCGTGTGCAGACACAGACACGGGGTCTTCATCTGCCTAAAATCTCAGGGGACTTCCCACAGTGCCAAAGAAACTTTTAATTGGAATTGAATAACAATAAGGTGACGTGTCCTACAGGAAATCCCAAGGGCTTGGAGATCTGACAGAAAATAAAACCAACCTCTGGATATGTGGCACTGGGGTTTGTACTTGTTTTCATGTCACACTTTGGGTTTGGGTGGGGTTTTTTTAGAGCAAATCTCCAGTTTCCTGACAGGGCTGTGTTTAAGATGCCTGTGGGTGTTGGGGTTTGGAGAGGGGATTGCTGAATTTGGCCTCAGCTTTCGTGTTTGCAGGATCGAGGGGAGATGGATCCCACTGAAAACTCACTGATGGTAATGAATACATGGAAATTCTCTTTTGTTCTTCATCCCCAAATTACTGAGGGTTTTTCAATGCTTTGGGATGTGTTAAGAAGTTTTTTCCCCAGGCTGAATTCATTCATTATCCCTTTTGCTGTCCCCTTAGGAGAAAGCCAGGCAGCCCATCTGCTGTGGGACTGTTGGCTGAGGATGGGACAACCTCAAATCCTCTCCTGCTTTTGGGTTTTCCTCTTCCTCCCTGGCTTGCTGCTGTGTGATTCCCGTGGCTGTGTCCTGTGGGATGCCTTGGGGCCCTGTGATGCTGCCAGGGCTGGGGCTGAGCTCAGCATTTCTGGCAGAGATGGGCTCACTCTGCTGTGTCACCTGTACCCCGTCAGTTTGGGGGGCCTGGGGGAGGTGAATTCTCACCCTGAGCCATTCAATCCACCCCACTGGGTGCCCTGGATGGAAATCCAGCTTCTCAAGGGCCCTTTTCTCCTGCTGGCTTGCCTGGCTGGGAATGCCAGGCACAGACTCCTCCAGCCTGCCACACATTCCCCAGACAGAATAGCTGGGATTCCTGCATTCCCTCCCCCAAAATGCCCCCGGCTGGACAGTGATCTGCAGTGACATCGGCAGCTGGCTCCAGGGAGAAGATGGGCCCCCCAACACAGCAAGAAGCCCCACAAAGCCCAGGAGAGGCTCTGTTTTGGTCCCGAGGAGTGAACACTTCCCTGGTAGATTTGTTTTCTGCGGAAGTACCTGGGTGCTGTGGCAGCTCTGCAGGCCCTGGGTTAGGGAGGGAGTATCCCACATTCCCAGAGGTGCCCACTCATGTGCAGTTATTCCCTTAAAGCCCCAACTCCTGGAGTCACTCCATCCCTGCAAGGAGCTTGGCTTTTGCCAAAGACCTCGCCGTTGTGGGCAATGGGGGAAGGAGTTTGTGGGGGAGCACAGAGCAAAGAAAGCCCAAAGATGGATGTGCAAATAAACCCTTCTCACCTCGAGGTTGCCCTGAAGATGCACCTTGTGGCTCTCAGGTAACCTCACCTGTGGTGGAGGTGGGTGTAGGGGTATGGGGAAGGGGGAAAATCCCTCTTGTGTGGTTGGGAGCAACTTGGGTGCCGATGAGCTTCTCTCTAACTCCTTCCAGCCCTGGCATGGCTGGGGAGGAGCAGGGCAGTGGCAGAGGAGCAGGTGCTGAAGGGTTAACAGGGAGTGTTTGCAGCCAATCCCTTGTCACCAAGGAGAAGAGATCAGCCCTCGGGAAGGAAACAAAACACCCACTGCCCAGGAGGGTGATTTCCTCTCCCTGAGCAGCATTACGGCCCTGGGACCCCAAAAGGGCTCTGGACAGCAGGACAGTGTCACCACCCTGGGTGGCAGGGAGCGAGTGGCACCAGGTGAGTGTGGCTGCTGGGGAGCTGGGCTGGGGACAGGGCTGGGGCAGCTCCCCATGTCCCCATCATCCTTTTCCCTTGACCTCCTCCCAGTCTTATGGCAGGATGTGGGGGACAGCGGGCACGGGGGCACGGAGCATCCGTCCCTACCAGTCCAGCGAGCAGTACCTGTATGCCATGAAGGAGGACTTGGCAGAGTGGCTGAAGGAGCTCTATGACCTTGACATCGAGGTGGGCACCTTCGTGGAGGTGCTGGAGAACGGGGCTGTGCTTTGCTCCCACGCCAACCACGTCACACAGGTGGCCGGGGAGTTCGCCCGCGCCTGCCCCGACGTAGCCCAGCACCTCCACTTGCCCACTGCTGGTGTCACCTGCAACCTCACAGCACAGCCAGGCACCTTCCAGGCCAGGGACAATGTCTCCAACTTCATCCAGTGGTGCAGGAAGGAGATGGATATCAAAGGTAGGATGCCAGGCTCTGGTTGGCCCATGTGTCCATGTGCAAGTCCCCTCCAGCTGCTCTGTGTTTTCCCCTGTGTCCCCCAAACCCAAACCTTGGTATGGGACAGCACCATGTGCATGCATCCCTGAGCTGGCATTCCTTGGGCAAGGTCCTCCAGGCTTGGCAGCAGCTTTGTAGGGTGCTGGAACTTGGCTGAAGTGTTTGCTTGGGTGCAAATGTGCCCTGGAGCAATGGGAAAGGAAAGGGTGTATGGCACAGCGTGTCCCTGCCAGGCACGGCACGATCCCAAGCCTAAGGACAGCAGAAGTCCTGGCTCTGAGCAAAGCATCTGTCACCCTGTCCTACCACCATGGATGCCCAGAAAGGGGAGTGGCACGGAACAGGACATTCTCAGGGCACTCAGACACAGAATTTCGTGGCTTTGGGATGCAATAAAACAGATGTAGATGCCCAAAAGAAAAGGCTCTTCCTCCTTTAATTTATCCCAACTCTTGTTGAACCCAACCATACTCCTGCTGGGATGGCTCCAGTGAAGAGCACCCTTTTGGGTGGGTTTTTATTCCGTCTGTGCCTCCCCTCCCCTTTGTCCCCATCCCCACGTGCCACCCCCGGCTCAGCCCAGCCCTGCCCTGCCCAGACGTCCTGATGTTCGAGACAGAGGACCTGGTGCTGAGGAAGAACGAGAAGAACTTCGTGCTGTGCCTGCTGGAGCTGGCACGCCACGCTTCCCGCTTCGGAATGCGCGTCCCGACCCTGGTGCAGATGGAGGAGGAGATCGAGGAGGAGCTCCGGCAGGAGCTGGACCCGCCTCCCAGTGACACCGCCCTGCCCCGGCCCCCCAGGAAACCACGGCACCTCAACAACCTGGACCAGATGGTATGGAGGGGCATGGGGTGGCACAGAGATGGGCATGGGGACGGATGGGGACGGGCATGGCCACCCCAGGACTTTTCCCAGCAGCTCTGGTGAAGACCCATCCCTGCTGCCCGCAGGTCCAGCACCTGGTGAGCCGCTGTACCTGCCCTGTCCAGTTCCCCATGGTCAAGATCTCTGAAGGGAAATACCGTGTGGGGGACTCTGACACCCTCATCTTTGTCCGGGTGAGTCTGCTTCACCCTGTACTTTGGGGCAAAAACATCAGGAATTCTGCTCTGCTGCCATGACCCCTCTTCCACAGAGCCCCAAATGGGGCCTGGGTGGGAGTTTTGACCATTACCCCCAAAGCCGGGCAGCAGGGGAGCTCAGCCTTGCTACTGATGTTTGTATGGATTTAACCATCTGAGTGTATGGGACAAACCCTGACATCCCACCCAACCAAAGCTTGGTCTTACCCAGCAATGGGAGCACTGGAATGCTCTGAATCAATCCCTAAGCCTGGCCTAAGAACCCAGCACACAATGAAGGACAGGAATTTTCCAAAAGGGTCCCCATCCTCCTTGTGGTGACGAAACAAACCTGTCGGGATGGCCGCAGGAGCTGCGCCAGGGATGCAGCTGTCCTTTGGGACACTTGGTGGCACTTAGGGCAAGCCCACAGCTCTCGGAGGCCGGCCGAGCGTGCCACCCCCACGGTTGTCCCATGGCATGGACATTCCCGTGCAGATCCTGCGGGAGCACATCATGGTGCGGGTCGGGGGCGGCTGGGACACGCTGGAGCACTACCTGGACAAGCACGACCCGTGTCGCTGCACTTCGCTCTGTGAGTCCCCGCGTCCCCAAACTCTGCGGCTGGGTGAGGGGGGGGAGTCTCTCATTGGTCTCGATGCTTCTCGGGGCCGTTTTCAAGAGCGGGAGCCTTTGGTACCAGCCATGCCTTGTTGTTTTGCCGGGTTTGGGGGACTTTCTTTGGCTTTGGTGGCCACTAGAGGTCATGGAAGACTTTTGGATAGAGCCAGACCCCAAAAGCCCCTTTGCAGGGAGCGCAGCTTTCTGCCGGCACCCTCGAGGGGCTGGGTGCTGGGCGATGGCTGGGTGGGCTGCACCGGGGGATGGGTGCCGGGAGCAGGGGTGCTGTGCTGAGCCCCCCCGTTCTCCCACAGCTCACAAACAAGCCTGGAAAGCCCGGAACCCGCAGCAGCAAGTGCAGCACGAGGTCCGGCTGTGCCCGGCCCCGAAGGCGGCCGCCCGCAGCCCCCACCCCGCGCTGCTGGTCAGCCGCTCCCAGAGCCCCCTGCCCCCCGTCACCTGGGGGGTCCGTGTCCCCCCTGGCTCCTGGTCCCCTGCCACTCCCTCTCCAGAGGGCTCGGGTCGCCAGCCGGGTGCCAGCCCTCACCAGGAGCCAGCGCAGCCCCGGAGGGTTCCTTCGGGCAGGTAAGTGGTGCAGAGATGCTTCGTGCCCCAAACTGCCTGGCTTCAGAGCAGTTTTTCCTCACATCCTTGGAATTTCCCCCCCTCCTCCCTTCTGGAGGTGCCCAGCAGCAGGCGGGATGGGGGAGATGCAGCAGCTCCCTGGCCCCTTCCTCTGTCTCTCCCTGCAGGATGCGGGAGCCACCACCCGCTGTCCCTTTGGGCAAGCAGCCGCCACCATCCAGGTCACCCGCTCGATCCAGCTCCCCCGGGCACGGAGCGAGGGGCCGGGCACCCACCCCGTCCCGGCTGAGCTTCCCTAACGGCGCGGGGATCCCCAGGGCGCCACAAGGGACCAGCCCAGGGAGAACCCCCCCTGCGGCACCGGCACGGGGCAGGTCGGCAGCACCCAGCCCACGGACCGTACCAGCACCGCCAAGAAGCACCCAGCAAGGAGAAAAATCATCTGTGGTGGCTGCCAGGCCACAGGAAGAGGGGGCACCCACCACAGTGACACCCCGATCCCCCAGTCCCTTAAAGGTCCGCGCCCCCTCCTCGCACCGGGATGCCCCGGGAGACTCACAGAGCAGGAAAAACCCACGGGATGGGAGACAGGCAGCCCTCGGCCGGGGCCGGCAGCCCTCACATCGAAATTCCTCCAGCCAAGCCCCGACACTGGACAGCAGCGTTAAAGCCCCCATCAAAGCCAGCCCGGCCTCTTCCCGGCCCGCCACCCCTCTGGCCCATTCTGCAGAGGGGTGCAAGGTCTGTGCTGCTGGAGAGGGCCCCCAGGGAACACTGCAGTGCCACCCAGCCCCGAGCCCGAGGGCTGCGGCTGCTGAGGGACCTCGGGTGCCAGCGGATGAAGGCGGGGAAGCCTGTGGCCCTGGCAATGGGACTGCGGGGCTCCGGGGGTGCTGTGGGAACCCGCAGCCGCTCGGCTATGACAGGGTGGTGGAGGAGCTCTCCCGCGGGTGGCAGCCCCTGCGCCCCGTGGGGATGGGGAGCCAGGTCCCCAAAACACCCGCGCCAGCTGCCCCGGAGCGCCCAGATCCGGGGGAGGCAGAGGGGCCGGGCGTGGGGGGCCAGACCCCGCGGGGACCCAGGGCCAACAATGTCACCAAGCCCCGACGGTGCCTGAAGAAGCCCGAGCGTGTGCCCTCCATCTACAAACTGAAGTTGCGGCCCAAGGTGCGTCCCCGGCGCGACCACAGGCCGGGCAAACGCCCCTCGCGCATCCCCACGCCGCTGGGACATCGCCCTCCTGCCCCCCGGGGCCAGCACTGCCCCCCGGGGCCACCCCGTGCCCCCCAGACCGGCAGCACACGCCCCACGGCCAAGCCCTCCCTGGGTGACAGCGGCGCTTGGCTGACGGAGGATGATGAGGAGTCGTGGGTCTGAGCCCACCCCGAGAGTCAGTGGGCACGGACAGACGGACGGACTCCTCCCTCCAAAGGTGGGAGCGATGCTGAAGCTGAAGCCGGAGCTGCAATGCCCGAGGTTTCCAAGGGCAGCACTATGGGATGGCTCCCAGACAACCTGGGGGGTCCCACCTCACTCTTTGGAGCTGCACCCTCTCCTTCCCCATGGATTTTCTCTGTACTGGTAATCCTGCTAAGCAGGCACTTTTGTACTGGTTTGGGTGGAAAAGTCCAGCCTCAAACTGAGGGAATGGGATGCTTTCTGCAGGAGGAAAGGTTTAGGCCCCCCTAAAGCGGGGACACCCCACCCTTGACATCCACACAAACCATGGCGTACCTCAATGTTCCCCGTCTGCACCACAGGACAAACGAGCCTCATGTCCAACAGCTCCAGGAGCCTGCATGAGTGCTTGGGTCACTCGGGTCAGGGGTCACAGGAGGGGACACTTGCTGACCCCCATGGGAGAGCCAGGGTGGCCGTGGTCCCCTCTGGGGTGATGGATGTCACTGAGGGTCACAGCAGGCCCTGCTGCACCCCGAGCCTCAGCCACGGACCCCACAGTGCTGTTTGTGCAAGAGAGATGCACCAAAGCTCTTCTATTTCCACATCTTTTCTGTGTGAGCGGGGAGAGAGAGAGGATAATCCTGATGTGGGCACAGCAAACGTCCCTCTGAGAGCCCCACAGGGCCCAGGAGAGCCTCATTTTCCAAGAGAAGATGAAGTCAGCCCCACTTCCCTGCAGAGGAGCAGCAAATGGGAGTGCTGGGACTCCGGGAATGTAAAACCTGATGGCAAAAACACTCCTGAGGCTGGTACGGAACAAGGGGGACAGACCTGATTTTTAATTCAATTTCAAAGAAGGAGGTGCAGGGCATCACAGGCGGTGTAGACACCTCGGGAATCTCTGACAAGAAGTCCAGGGGGGAAAGGAAAGCCAAGTCCAGGCAACAGGGATGCTCACTGGGGCAGGAGGAGGAGGAGGAGGAGAGGGAAGCATCCTTGGTGGGGCCAAACCGAACCCAGGCATCACCTCCACGAGCATGGGGACAGAAACCTGGCACTGCCCTGGGCACAGCAGTGGGGACATCCCAGTCTGTCCTAGGCCCAGGTTGCTTTCAGCAGGACCAGGGTGGCGTTGGGTGAGTGGTAACTCTGTAGTAAGGTGTGAGTAGGGGTGCTCGTCGCTGCTGCCGTGCTCCTGTGTCCGATCCCTGCGCCTGGACACGTCTGATCTTCCTGCCTGGGATCCCCTGCCTGCACCCAGGGTGCCACCACCACCACCTACCCCCTCCTGGGCTCTTGGGAAAGTAGCTCTTGGTAGCCCTCGTTTTCCCGGGAGCTGGGAAACGCTGTTGAAGCAGTGAGAGTTGTTATTTTTACTAATATAACTTCCTCTGTCTATAAAGTACAATAGAATATAACAATTATATTTATAACCTTTTTTAGTTTTTTTTTTTTTCTTCAAAATACTAAATAGATGCTATAAAAACCTGTAACTAATTGTGCTATAAACTGCAGGCTACAGGGTTATAACAAACAATGTATTGGCTTAGTCGTTGATATGTGTACATCGGAGCACTTCATAAATGCTTTATTATTAGCATTTACCAAGGAATTTCCTTCTCAGACAATTTGGAGGGATAAAGCTCTAGCCAGGGATCGATAAGTGGACTTACACACGTTCATAAATCCTGATGGGGTGAGCTTGGATGGGGAAGCCGGGTTTGCCATGAAGGCGTGGGATGGTGACAAGTGCCACTGCCCTTCCCGGATGAGACAGACCCGTGTCACCCCCATCGCCTTTCCTAATTCTTTCCCTTCCTTTTTTTTCTCTCTTAAACTTTGGAGCAAGGGGTTTGATTCCCTAAGCAGGGAGGGAGGAGCAGGATGTCCCCCCAGCCCTGGTGCAGGGATGGGGCAGGGAGAGGCACTGGAGCTCAGCTGGAGCTGCCTTTAATGGGAAGCATTTCCAAGAGCACGGTGGAGCTACTGGGCCATGGACACCTGGCTGAGGTGGGAGAGAGGGGTGGGTGTCCTGCTTTGCTGCCCAGAGCAGGAATCCCTCCAGCTCCTTGTTACAGCAGGAATCACAGAGATGGCTTTGCTGGAGGGTGGATCAGACACAGATCCTGCCTTGGGAGGTGAGGATGGCGTTTCCCTGTGTCTCACACGGAGAAATCACGACCCCCTCGGCCTCTTGCTCACCCCTCACCACCCCTTATCATCATTTCCTTTGCAGGGCAGGGTGCAGGCGAGCTGCAAGTCTGGTACAAAAATAAACCAAAAGATAAAAAAATAATTTCAAAAATAAAAATGTGGGCTGACTTTCCTATTAGGGATATGCAGAGAGAAAAGAAAATCCAGGAATGTGACTGGAAATGCTGCTCCAGCTCCCCGTTGCTGCCGTGGCTGCCTTGCCACAGCCGTGTCTCACCGGGATGGAGGGAACATCCCTGTGGGAAAACCCAGCGGGGCCGGACCTGGCCGGTGGCTGCCATGGCACAGGGGCTGCCCACCTGCCCGGGACACCCCAGGGGTTGGGGGTGAAGCCGTGCAAAGCTGGTCACCTGCTGAGCCCAGGATGAGAGGTAGCAGAGGGGTGACCTGCCCAGCAAGGAGTGCTCCCAGATTATTTGGTGTTCCCAGGCTGGGGGGGGGAGAAGCCTTCCCGGGCTGTGCTGGGGTGGAGAGGAGCTCAGAGCCCTGGGAAGGCAGCCCCCAGCATCCTGGAGATGTCAGGAGCAGGATTGGGACTTATTATTTTTTTTCCCCTTTCTTGCTTTCATCCAGGAATTCCACCTGGAGATCTGACCCAACCGAGCCAAAAGACAGCCCGTGTAATCTGCTCTGCCCTCCAAAGGGAGAAATCCCAGCTCCACTGGGAGAAAAACGGGACTCCTGTTTCCCTTTGCCCCAGAGATGGAACCACCCCCAGAACACCAGGATACAGGTGCTGGATAATTCCCTTCCAGAGGCAGGTGAGGGCAGGCAGGCAGCAGCAAGCTCTGCCCCTGTGCTGCCAGGGCAGGAACGGGCAAGGATGAACCGACAGCCAAAATCTGAGCACCCTCTGAGGCACCTCCTCCACCCTCCAGCGCCGTATAGAACCCCTGGAGGCTTGGAGAGAGCTCAGAGGTTTAGCCAAGGACCTCCCTCACCCCTCACCACCTCCAGGCAGCCTGGCCACCCCTCTGCTCCAGCCTGGCCACCGCATCGCCCTGCCCAAGGTGCCCCGTCCCCAAATGTCACCGCAGGGGAAGCAGCCCCCAGGGTGCCTCCAGCACAGCTCCCACCGCCCGGAGAGCGGAGCCGCTGGCGGGCACCGAGGCCGGGCGGGTCCCTCGGGGCAGGGAGGGCTCACATGATGGTGCAGCGGTTCCTGCGCAGGGCCCCCTGGAAGCGGATGGTGGTGTGGACGTGCTTGCAGCGGGCACAGCCCACGCTCTTGAGGAGCTCGCTGAAGAGCAGCAGGATGTGCCAGTTGTACTTGGCCGAGCACTCGATGTAGCCGCACTTCCACGTCTTCTTCACCAGGTTGGAGACGTTCCAGCGCGGGATCACCCGGCCCCGCTGCAGGTCCCGCTTGTTGCCCACGATGATGATGGGCGTCTCCGAGGTGCCGATGACCCTGGAGGATGGAAGGGGACAGGGCACAGCGTGACAATCCACCAGCCCACGGAGCTCAACCCATCCTAAACGGGCTCTTGGCTGTGGCTTGACAAGTGGGGCACGCCTTGTCCCCTTGTCCCTCTCCATGGCCAGCCACCCCTCCTGCCATCTCCAGCTGCTCACTCAGGGCTCACCCACAGGGGACACCTGCTTTTCTCACGGTTTTTGGGCTCCCAGCCCTGCAAAGGGGCTTTGTGCCAGCCTAATATCTCATCTGTGGTGCCAAGATGTGCCCCGTTGATGCTGTACCCCCTTGCCAGGAGCCATGGGGCTGTACCACCCTTCCAGGGGCTGCAAAGCAGGATGCACCATCCCAAAGCCATCCCTACCTTGTTTCCAGGATCTGCTGGCGGATGGTTTTGATGTACTCGAAGCTGTCAAAGCAACAGATGTCATAGACCAGGATGTAGGCATGGACGCTCCGGAGCCCCCTGCAACACACGTCCGCCCACTCCTGCAAGGTGCAGAGAGGGATCAATCCTGGCTCAGCCCTGCTGCCGTGCCTGAGGGATGCCCTGCCCTGCCCTGTTCTGGGGATGGGCACCCCAAGGAGGCTGCTGTGCCAGCAGGAAGCAGGAGGCTGCACATTCTCCAGCCCCGACACCCAGCACCCACCCACCCACCTCTGCTCTGCCCTGGCCCATCCGTGTCTGCCCCCACAGCTCTTCAGCCATCCCCCATCTCCAGAGATCCCTTATATCCCTTGGTAATCCAGGGGAGAGGTAACAGGATTGGTCAGCCCCAGTTCCACTCCTGAGGGAGGGTTACAGCTGGGAGTGGGGCTGCCCTGCCCTGGCTGTAAAAGCTTCATCCTCCAGAGCTGCTAATTAGCTGTGTTAATTAGAGATGCACTCTGGTTTCTGGGGCAGGGCAGGTGAGGAGGGTGCTGAGCCCCATCTGAGGTCTGAGGGTGGTGGACCAGCAGCTCTGTGGGTCAGAGGGGGAAGATGACACCAGGTCTGTTTGGAGGGGACATGGGGACAAGAGAGGAGCAGAGGCTGCTCAGGAACTGAGTCTGTGAGAGCAAGATGGGGATCCAGGGCAGAGGCAGGCAGGAGTGGCCTCTCCACAGCCAAAATCTGGAGCTGTAGGAAATACAGGCTGTTAGGAAATTTTGGGGTTTCTGGGAACAACGGGATTTTTTTTCCCATGCTGTAAGAGTGAAAATCTGCCTGATTTCCAGGCACTTTCCCATCCCAGCAGTGGGACTGGGAATGGCTTAGCCCCTGCAGGCAGCACTGCAAAACCCTCCCGAGGGCCTCTGGAAAGGAGAAAGGTTCTCCAAGGAGGAAAGGCATCACTTCTCCCTGAGCAAACCCCTTCAGAAATGTGAATCAGCCCTTCCTGAGTTTATCGTCCAAATGAGCCAAAATAAGAAGACCTGGGACAAAAAGGAACCTGAAAAAAGCAGAGTTTCGGGGTGTGGGTTGATCTCTGTCCCAGAGGGCAGCACGGGAAGGAGCTGGGAGGGAGCGGTGACCCAGCCCCTCTCTGCCCACCGAGGAGAGGAGGTGCTGGGGAGATCCTCAGAGATGCAGGAGGATGGAGCAGCAGCCTCTGGGTTACTCTGAGTCCCGATACACCTGGGACATCGACAAACTGCAGCCATTTCCCCATGCTGGGGGCAGGTTGCCCCTGTGCTGCGATGTCAGGATGGCTTTCCTCACGCAGTGCAGGTTTCCCGGGGTGCTGGAGCTGGAGAAGTGTTGCACTGCGGGAGCAGGATGTCAGAGAGCCACTGGCTCCTGCTCCTCTCCCAGGGTAACACTGCAGGGATGCTTCTCCTGGCACGGAGCTGAGCCCAGCGATGTTTCCCGGCAGACAGAGCCGTATTCCTCAGCACAGCCCTCTCCTTTCTCCTCGGAGCCATCCCTCTGATCACCCTTTCTTCCCTGGAAACCTCCATCTGTTCCCACTGGCCGCCTCCTCTGGAGTGCAGCAAGGCAGGGAGTTAATGGAGTGTGTGAGCACCAGCTGCCGTGTCAATAAATTACCCTTTGCTATTTCGGGCTGTTTCTCACGCCGACCTTTTGTTCCCTGCACACACCTATTAATTTTTAAACCTTCTCCTCGCCTCTGGAGTGCTCACTTCACCCCCTGCCCGATGGCACAGGGGCTCTTGGAGCACTACATGGCCCCTGTGACCCTGTCCCTGTCAGGCACGGGGACACTGTAATTAATTGAGTTGTCCCCACTGGTGGCACTGACCTCCAGCTCCTTTCCCCACAGTGGTGACACAGCTGTGCCCTTGGGACTGGGGCCATGGCATGAGCTTAAAATCCCCTTTTCCCCCATTAACTCCATCCAGAAGTGGTCAGCACTGGTGGCAACACTTTGCAGCCCCACACTGCCTTTTGGGGCTGCTTTGGAAGCACCTGAGGGGGTAGAGGAGGAACTGGTGGGTTCAGCACTCCAAGAACAAGCCCAGGCAATGCTGGAGGGGGTGATGGCCACTCCCAGGAGGGGACAAGCTCTGTCTGGCTTGGGCAATGGGTGCATAAGCGACTCTCCACGAACCCCTGTTTTTCACCCCAATGCTCTGTTTTTGGCCCCGACAGCCATGGAACTGGATCCCAGCTGGATGTGGCTGTGGGCAATGCCAGAGCCACGCTCCTCGGAGTGGGATGCCACCTCTCTTGCATTTGTTGTCACCAAACTTTAAAACACACTTCACCCTGGACCTGCTCAGCCAGCATCCACGAGGACACAATCCCTCATTTAGCAACCAAACCCTGATGAGGAGGGAGAATCATCCCCGGAAGAGGCAGAACTGGAACCCTGCAGAGTTCAACAGCCAAAACCCCACAGAGGTCACCGGAGACCTGCAGAGTTGGAGGCCCCCTCGGGTGCCCCCCTACCTGCAGGGTGTTGACAGGGAAGGCGGTGATGGGGGGAAAGTCCATGATCTGCAGGTCGTGTACGTGGCCGTTCATGACGACGGCGGGCAGGTAGACGCGGCGGGCCGTGGTGGGCACACAGACCTCGCTGAACTCGTTGTACAGGAACTGCCGGACTATGGCACTCTTGCCCACGCCCTGGGCTCCCAGCACGGCGATCTTGAAGGTTGCCACCATCCCGCCGCACGCCGGCCGCTGCCCTGGTGCTGCCTCTGCGGTGCCGAGGCTGCATATTCCCGAGCAGGGGGCCTCAGCCCCATTCAGGATGCATTTCCCCTCCGGGACTCTCCGTCACTGCAAGGCCAAGGAGAAGCCGGTCAGGTCTGAGAGACACCCTGGGGTTACACCGGTGCTGCTTCAGGGGGTGTTTTTTTCAAGCAGGAGCTGTCCCTGAGGAGCAGGAGCTGACAACGTCCCCAGGGGCCTCGGCACTGGAGGACCTCAGGG
>JACBWW010000032.1:5688047-5768877 GCA_020086605.1 Lanius collurio | reverse complement strand
GCCCGGCCCGGCCCCCGCCCGGCGCGGCGACACCGGGGGGCGGCGGCGGGGAGCGGAGAGCCCGGCCGGGGCACGGCGGGGGGGGGGGCGGGGGTGTCCGGGCAGGGATGGAGGCAGAGCCCGGTGGGATGGCGGGGATGCCCAGGCGGGAGGCGGGCAGCGCCTGGGGAGGGATGGAGGGAGGGAGGGATGGAGGCAGGCAGAGCACAGGCAGGGATGCAGGCAGCGGCCGGGGAGGGAAGGAGGCTCTGCCCAGGCAGGGATGCAGAGGATGCCCGGGGAGGGATGCGGGCAGTGCCCGGGAGGGAAGGAGGCAGCACCGGGGAAAGGAGGCAGGGAATGCCCAGGGAGAGCCGCAGGAATCCAGCAGAGACACCGGCTTCGCCCCGGGCTCTGGGGAGGCGCCGACGGGAAAAGACCCTCCCATGTCCCCCCTGCAGTGTGCTGGGTGCAGCGCCTTCCCTCCCCGGCGTCCAGCGGCATCGCTGCTCTCATTCCCGCCCCGGACGAGTCCCCCGGGCCCGACTCCTTCGGGGGAGGTGGGCAGGACCCCTCCCGGGGAGTCTTTTCCTCCTCCGACACCGCTGCTCGCTGTGCTCTTGGGCACATCGCTTCACCTCCTCCTGTGCCAGCCCCCGGCCCGCGGGCAGGGCTGGGGGTTTCTCTGTGCCCGGGGGGGCACCCCGAGCCCGGGCTGCTTGCAGGCCCCACCAAAGGTGGGACGTTTCTGTTGCAGTGTCTGCATTTTTGGGTCACCCCGCACGGAGCATTTACCTGCGTGCTGGACAGAGGGAAGATGCTGGCTGCACCTCCGGGAACATGGTCCGGGCCCCCGGGACACGCTGCTGATGGACTCCCTGCACCCCAAGCACCACTCCGGCTCACTGTGACACCACCGAGGTGTCTCCACAGGTCTGGCTGCGACCACACGGGCTTGACTGAGCCCGAGCACCGGCGACAGCACGGCCGGGCTCCCCCCAGCCCCGTCAGCACCTTTGGCTGGGAAAAAAACCCCATCATCTCCGGGGGCTCTTCTCCAGGGTGAGGAGGGGGTGCGAGTGGAAACAAAATGCCACATCCTTCCTGGGGGATGAGGGATGCCAGACATAGCCCCACGGCTGGGGGGGACAAATGTGGGACAGCCTTTGTGCCACCCTGGCATCAGCACCCGGCAAAGGGGGTCACAGCCCCTTCGCCGTGCCCCACGTTACAGCCGCGCTGGCAGAGATCTGGGGGTTATTTCCCTGCAGGGAAATATGATCGCAGCAGGGGAATATTTACGTGTCCCTGGGGTTATTACCAGCTCTAGATGCTGCTTCCCTTCCCCGCATGGCCACAAAGCAGTCCCGAGCCCTGGAATGTTTCGGGGTGAGCGCAGGGATCGGGCTGCACGTGAACTCTCCCGCACAATTCAGGCTCCAGCCTCGGGGCTATTTTTAGCAGTTTCCTCCGAGATGCTCCTCAGTTGCAGTTTTATGTGTGAAATTTAATATACGAGGAGCCGGGGGGAGGGGAGTGGGGCTGGATCTCAGCACATCCCTGCTGGCTGGAAGGTTTATCCCAGTCTCGGTGACAGGGGTCCAAGGCAAACCTAAAATAATCCATCCCAGAGCTCCCCTGTCCTGGTGTGCAGGTGGCAGCAGGAGACAGGCAGAGATGGTGGCTCGGGGGGCTGTGGTCAGCTCCTGCCTCAGCCAGATCCAAAATCCTCACCTGAATCCCTGCCTCTCCCCACACCCCATCATGGGCTCAGGGACCTGCTGTCACTGGCACCGAGGAGAACCGGTGCAAGGCCAGCAGGGATTTTAGGGAGCCCACCCAGCCCAGCAGAACTTGCCCCAGGACCAAATCTGGAGGTCCCTGTGCCACAGAGTGGGCCTCAGGAACAGGGAAGGCTGTGGGGACCAATCCCCCCTGGCAATTCTCAGCTCAGGGAGCAGCATCTGTGTCCCCTGAGCCCCGTGGGTGACACTGCTGGACGAAGCAAACCCAGCCCCAAGGCACAGCACAGCCCAGGGCTGGTGACAGGGCACGAGTGTGGCTGCAAACCCACAGCAGCAGCAAGGACCAGTTTCTTCTCCAGGAGCCTCTGGCAGAACAGGGAGGGAGGAAGAAACCTTTCCCTTTGCCACAGCACATGAAGGGACAGCAGCTGACAGGGCAGTTCCCGTTGGGCCAAATGCTGCTCCAGGCTCACCCTCAGCAGGGAATGGTGATCCCTTCCCATCCCAGGCACACCAGGGGTGCATGAAGGGACACGACAGCCAGATCAGTGACCCCAAACCAGCCTGTCACTGTCACCTGACACATGCACCTGCTTCAAACACAAAACCATCCCAGGGCAGGACAACATGGGGTGATCTGGCACCTGCCCTCCACAGAGGGAGGAAGCTCCCAAAAATCCAAGTGCTGCTAAGCCAAGGTTGGGCAGGGTGAGGGAGAAAGTTGCCCTGCTCCAGAGCAACACCCCCTTAACCTGCTGCTTGTTCTGTTGCATTTCTGGCCACTTTGGGGCTGCCCCAGCTTGCCTCTGCCCTGCTACAGAGGTTTTGCAGCCCAACCCACCCTGCTTGAGATGGGACCAGTGATGGCAAAGCCCTCTGGAAAACAACAGCACCAGTGCAGAGAGATACAAACACATCGGTAACTCCCAGGATTTTATCATTTCACCACAGGGAAAACAGGTCACACTGGGGCCCGAAAGGGCTAAATGGGTACATCCATCTTCTGCTCCCCATCTGAGTGTGCCTGCTGCTCTTTGAGATGAGGAGAAGCAGCTGTTGGAGGACCAGGGAAACTTGCTGCCTCCTCCCCCTGCAACCCCCAAATTTGGGGGGAGGAGGGGTCTGTGCTGTAGAAGTGACTGATGAAAAAAGAAGCCTGGTGAGCAAACAGCCTCCTTCCCACCAAATCCAGCCTTCAGCCCTGCTGCTCCCATGGGCAGAGCCAGCATCAGGGGAATGGCTCCTCTCCCCATTCCCACAGAGCCACACGCAGCCAGAGCCTCATGGAAATGAGTTTATTGACATGGAAGGCAGGGAAAGCCTGAAGAGCAACACGAATGGCCAACACTCGAACGAGCAGGGGCGGAGGGACGACGGCAGCGACCAGCCCCAGCTCTGCCCCGGGGTGAGACCCACCCGGAAAGCTGGGAAGGAATTTGGCAAGAGAAGAGGGTGCTCAGCAACCCCTCCCCACGTCGAAGCTACGCTCTCCTCCCTGCCCCGACACAGCATCGCGCTCAGTGCCACCACTGGTGCTTCCTTAATTGCTCTGTTAATGATTTTTACACTACACCCGCTGGGTTTGGAGCAAATCACCTCCCAGCACACGTGGGCACTGCTCAAGGGCTGGGTTGCTCCAGCTCTGCCCCACTTTTTTGCCCCCAGCCAGAGCACAGGGGTTCCTACACAGGGACACCACCTTCCTCAGGGTCGTGCAGCTCCTGGGCCCTGCTGGAGTCTCTCCCAGGACACTGTGACCTTTTCCCAGCACTGGTTTCTTGGCTGCAGTCAGTGCCAAAGCCCTGATGAACGATCTCCCACCGTGAAACATTTACTGACTCGGAAAGCGGCATCTAAAAGGACAACATGGGGGTTGCTACAGGCAAGGGCTTTGTTAGCTGGGGAGATGTCCAAGCATGCTGGGGAGGGAGAAGCTGCTCTGGATTGGGACTTGGATTAAGCAGGACAAGCCACGGATGGAGCAGGGACATGCAAGAGGCTTTGCTTTCACTGCTGTTGCTGCAGCTCTGAGTGGTTGCAGTGGGACAAGTCCACAGCAATGGACTGGAAGGGAAACAATCCTGGCCCTAAGGGACAGGTCGGAAAAGAGGGGCCAGGGCATGGGACTGCTTGGGACAGGGACTCAGAGCAGGAACCTGGCTGGCTCTGGGTCATCACTGTGTGTCTCTGGGCACAAAGAGTGGAGCTGCCAATGGGAGAAATGCTTCCATGATCTGCTCCACTCAGCCCAGCTGGAAGCTGAATGCCCCAGGGAGCAAACGCTGCCAACTCCAAACCATCTCCCAGCCTGGGTTTTGGGGGACAGCATGGGAACAGGGAGAGCCACTCTGCTCCCTTGGCATCCTGGGGCACTGTCAGCAGCAGCCCCTTTCTGTAGGGGCCTCGCTGACACCTGCAGGGAAGTGGCATTGCCACATTTGGATGTGCCACCATCAGCCTGGGAACTGCCAGGGCCAGTGCTGCGAGAGGGGGGCACAGCTCAGGGATGGCTGAGAAGGCAGCTTGGCCACAGCAGGCACAGAAAGAAGGGAAGGAAGAGGGGCTGCAGATGGGTGAGGATGCAGAGACCACACCTGGAGCTCTGGCATGAGCCTTTTGCTCTAAGAACAGGGCTTGTTTCCTTCATTTCATCCACTGCTGCCCTGTTACCCATCCAGGCCTGCAGCTCCTCCCCACACAAAAGCAGCCTCACTCCTCAAATCAGCAGCTCATGAGCCAGGGAGATGGCTGGAGTGAGAACACCATCGAAGCAGTGCAAGTCTGCCAGCACAAGAGTAATAAAAACCCCTCTTCAGGGCTCCACCCCCTCCTCAGACCCAACTGATGGCTCTGTTCCTAATTCCCCGAGGCCGTGCTCACCCTGCTAGAGCCCCACAGGGCTTCCTTGGAATCACCTTCCCTTTAAGCCAATTACAATAGAAAAACTCAAAAAAAAAAAAGTATAAAAATATAAAATAAAGTGCAGTGTTATGTTTTCGACACTTTTGCCTTGTTTTAATGAGCAGACAGGTGGTTTTTGCTCGGTGTTTTTGTGTTTTTTCCAATGAGCAGTTATTTTACAAAATCGAAACTACACCTAAAGCCATTTAGAAAACACTGAACATTGGCACAAAATGGAGAGAAGCCCACGAGAAGGGAGGAGTGAGGGGCGAGGGGGGACATGGGAGTAGTTTGAAGCAGTGGTTACAAACTCCATGGACGCTAAAAATACCAAAGGGGTTTGTTCCCTATCATCGTTAGCACGTGGATACTAATTGCTACCTTGTTTAATCAGTGCCTTTGACTGAAATCCTACACATGAATACAGCTGCTTCCAGTTACGAGTGCTTTTCCCCCGCGCTGGCTGTGAAGGAGGATCTGGGGACCCCTTTTTTCCCCCCTCCTTCTGCAGGGTGAGGCACAGGCTCCATCTCCTGTTAGTTTTTCAAGATGGCATCATAGGCCTGGTAGATGTACTGGGACACTTCTGGAGCTCGGCATTTCAGGGAGAGCTGTGGAGAGGAGAGGAGAGGTTACTGCTGGGGCAAAGGGAGGCAGGAGTTTCCTGCCATGTCCACAAAGGCAGCTGGGAATGGGTTGGACATGGCTGGTGACAATCACACAAAATATTTCTCCTGCTTTCTTCATCACCAACCCCAAACTGCCCTTGCAGAGCTTGCTGCAAGCAGGAAGAGGAAAACAAAAGCAAACTCCCACTGTGGGGTTCCCAAATTCCTCAGCAAATGGAGGTGGCCCTACAGGCAGGAAGAAAGGGGACAAGGTCCCAAACTGAGACAAGGGACCTGTGCTTGTCCTCAGGCTGTACATCACAGCACTAAACCCCAGGGCTTCTAAGGATCTGCTGCTCAGTCCTGATGGACACAGACTTGGCTGTCACTCCTCCCTAAAGCAAAGATCAGGCTGAGACCAGGCTTGCAGCACCAAACCTTGTGCAAACACTTTAAATCACCTTCCAACACTCACATTCGCCCCGCCACTCCCCAGACCACAGATTTCTCTTGGAACTCCTGGCACAGCTTCCAACAGGAGATAAATCCTCTAATACCAGAGACACACAGGTCCCTCAGAAGGGCAGTGAAGTCACAGAGAAGAGTCACAGGGGTGCATGAGGCAGGACAGAGCGCACCTTCCCACCAACCTCGGGCTGGTGCCAGCACAGGGCCTCAGCCAGCCGGGAACACGGCGGGGCATAAATTTCTTTTTGTCTATAAGAGGGGGAAGGGCAGCCTGGCAATGCTTCCTTGCTAATATCTCTTGGCTTTATCTCTGGGTAACCTTGGCAAGTCACTGCTCGTTGCTGAGCGGGCACTGTCCCAGCTCACTGGTGACAGAGCAGGGGAATTCTGTTGTTCCTCACTTTTCCTAGGTTAGGCATTCTTAACCACCCCCAACCAAACTAACAGCACCTCCCTCAAAAGAGAGGGAGCAGGGAGGGAGGAAGAGCAGGGAGGAGGAGCTCGGTGTGCCATGCCCTCTGTTCCCTGACACCTCACCGTGTAGTTGGGGTTCCCGGGCTGGATGCGCAGCTCTGCCAGGATCCAGATGCCGTTGGTGAGTTTGAGGGACTGGTAGAGCATGTCCTGCCCCTCCACGTTCCTCTTGGCAATGGTGTAGACATTGTTGTTCTGCAGTTTGCTGGAGACAGTGTCTTCCGAGGGGAAGGGAGAAAAAAAACACATCTTAGTTGAGATCCATCATCTGCAGAGACAGGAGAGCCCAGAGGAGCATTCCCAGGATGCAAGAGCACAGGGAAATGCTGGCTCCTTCCCTGGGGAGAGGAGCATACAAGGAGAAAAAAATTCCAGTTCCCTCCATGGACCCACCTCGTTCCTTTCAGGCTGTGGTCTCTTGGTGAGAATTTGCCTGTTTTACAGGGCTCTCATTTACTGCTCTGGGTCACTCAGAACTTGATCAAGGTGAGATTTTCAGAGGAGAAGAGGACTTTGCTTTGTCTACAACCCCCAAGCAGCTGTAGGCAGCCTCAGAGTCAAAAGATGAAGGTGGAAAAGAGCAAAGATCCCAGCCTGAGGCTTGTTCACGTTCTGAGCCTCAACCATGAGAGCTCCCTCCTACTTCCCTCACACACAGACACTTCTGGCCAAATCAGTGTCCTACAAGGTAGTAAAAACCCTTTCCCTTTTTTAAAAAGCAATTACTTTAAAGGGTAACCCCCCCCAGACTCTGTCTCTAGATATCAGAGGGCTGTGGTACAGTTTTAACACACAGCCTGACCTCAGCCCTCGCAGCTGAGGTGTGATTTCACCTGCACACCTGGGTGGGTGTTGTTGTCACACACATTATTTCCAAGGGACTTCTCGAGGAGACCAGGGCAGAGGCAAATACACAGAACACCAGGACCCAAATCAGCAGCCCCTGGATGCCAAGGGGTTTCTCAGTACAAAGCAAAGCAAATATCAGGCTGTGGATGCCTGTAAAGGAGCACAGTCACACTTTGGGTGGAAGATTCCACACCTGATAAGCATCATTGGCAAATTCCCATTGCTGGTGCCCAACAGGAGAAATTTAACTCCCTGCTGGGGCAGGTGGAACCCTTGATCTGTGCTGGGTCATTCAGAGCAGGTTGGGAACTACTGACAAAAAATGAGGGGGAGAGAAACAGCCTCAAATCAACTTGCACTGAGAGCTCAGAGACTGGAAATGTGGGATCCATGTGAAGGAGCACAGGGAGCAGGACAGCAGCAGAGAGGCAGCAGGAAGTGACCCTGCAGCTCTAATCCATCCTTGCAGCTACAGAGATCCACCAGTGCTGGATTGGAGAATGGACACCAGTGTGTGCTGGGGCACAGGGGGATTACAGCCTGTTCATGCACCAGGGAATGGTGGGAGCAGGAAACAAAGGGCCCTACAAATCCAGCCCCTGATGCAGACACTTGGATCCGCTGCCTCTCCCCAGCCTGGACCCTTTACTGCACCCCTTTGCTCCCCAGGCTTCAGAGCAGCTCCCTGCAGGTCAAGGATGGTTCAGGCATCCAGCTACCCAGACACACTCAGATTTAGGTTTCCTCTCTTCCCCAGTTACTATGGAAACTGGCAGATATATGTAACTAATGAGATCTTTTGCTTAAAACCCCTCATTCTCTGTCTCCTCCTCCCACCCATACTCCTCCTCTCCACAACAAACTCAGCCAGACTCGGGAAATGGGCAGTGCAGAGAGGTGCCCTGCTCACAGGGAGCATGGCTGGGATTAATCCATGCTGCATGGACATCACCCACCAGGAAGGAAACCCAAATTCCCAGATCCTCATGCTCCCAAGGCAGCAACAGCAGCCTCCAGGCCTTTGGGAAGGCACAGTGTCCAACACAGGCACTGGCTCACAGAGCACATCCTTGGCTGGCATTACATGGGATTTTGTCTGGCCAATTTTGACAGGCTGTGGTTAAATCTCAGTCCTCTGGACGTGTATCCTGAAGGTGGAACTACTGGCAAGGACTTTCTCCAGCAATCCTGACACCTGCCACAGCAGTCTGGGAGATGCTGTTGGAGTGAAGGCATTCCCTGGGGAGCAGGGATGCAGGATTGGAATGAAAAGCTGCAATTTTGGCAGCTGTGAGGCTGCTACCCCATTACAGGGTGAGATGGCAGAGCAGGGGAGCTGTGTTTGGGGAGCTCAGCAGGTGAGCAGCTGAGAGCAGCTGCTCTTACACCAAAATCTTCGTGCAATGGCTCCTCTTACAATGGAAACATCCCCAACCTCTGCTGAGGGGCAGATTTCTGAGCAGGAACGTGCTGGTAGGGGGATGCAACGAGGGAAAGTGAGGCAGGGCAACCCCTAGGAAAGCCTATTGTCTGCTTCCCTGACCTCAGTTACCCTCTGAAGAGCACAAAAAGCCCCACCAAAAGACACCCTGTGTCAGCCAGACACCCAGAGCAATGGTGAGCAAGCTGGAGCTGATGTTTGGCTTGCTCCTGCCCCCTCTCCCAGCACAGATTTGGGGCCTGGTGAGAGCTGACCCCCTCTCCCCCCAGGTAGCAGCTCCCATCCCTCCTGTGCTCTGGAGTATCAGCAATTTGGATTTTGGAGATCATCAGAGTTGCTAAGCAACAGTGGCAGGCTGTGGCTGGCTGAAGGCAGGACCGCTAATGCCATGCGACAGCACAGCCTTTAAAATAAAGAAATAAAATAAACCCAGGCAGATCTTGCTGGGAGCAGGGAGCTGAGCCCAGGCACCCAGAGCCCAGGGAGGCAGGAGCAGGGCCCAGTGACTCTGGGGACTGGGGACTCTGCAAACCAGAGCACTCAAGTCCTTCAGCAAAGCAGCACAAGCCACACCTGGCCTTGCACAGAGACTTTCTTTGGTCTCAAGGTTTACTCTCAGAACCCTCCTGAAGCACAAGGGAAGGGCACAGGGAGGTTTGGCCACCAGTGAGACCAGGGAAGCCTCTGACATCAGCCCAGCTTTCAGGACTGGTTTGTTTTCCTTGTCTTTTCCTCTCTAAACAGAATTCTTCACCTCAGTCCCACAATCGAACAGTGCACATGGAAACACAGGGAAGATGGTCTTCTCTGCACTAAAGTGACCCAATACTTTTTAAAAGCATTTTTCTCCTGGATAAAGCAAAGAATGTGCTTAAATCTTCTGCTCACCAGCTTAAGAACTTCACAGCTGAACTCAGAGAGCCAAGATCAGCACCTGGCAACCACGGGGTTTGCATGAAGGACAGGCACAACTCAGAGCCAACACTGGCAATACACCTTTTATGAACTTTTGTGGTAAAATTTAATGCCTATATTTTATGTTGTGGTAGCTGAGAACATCCCTGTGCCATTTCTAACAGCACCTGAATGGTTCTGAGCATCCAGCCAAGAACTGCATTCAAATACCAAGGGCTCACTCTGATCCAGTGGGGAGGCACTTGGGGCAGTGTTATGACAGTACCTCCATTTCCAAGACATGGAATATGCACCAGTTCTGTAATTTATTCAACTACCAGGTACAAGGTTTGCACATACAGAAAAATCCAACATACCAGGCAAGCTTGTATGATTGTCCCCCAGGTTGTTTCATCAAAAAAAATCCAATTTCTCTTTGTTCCAGCATTAGCAAATTACTTGGGGGAGAAAAACAAAGTGACCACTGCATACCAATAAAGCCATGTTCAACTCTAATCACAAAAGCTGCTGTTTCACACCAAATTGTGGGCCAGTAATAAGTAAGTAAACCCAAAATTCCTGTGCTGAACAGCACAGCAGCTGACTGAGTGCCATTAAACGGGAGGCAATCTCCATGTGCAAGTCAGCTCATCCTCTTTCACTCTGTGGGTTTGGGTAAGCAGTGTTTAGGAAAAACATTTAGCTCATCTGATTTGCATATCCTAATGTAGGGATCCTTTAGAATTTAGTCAAACTTAGCATGTTGAAAAAAAAAACCCAACCCAGAGTAAACAAGGCAAAGTGAGCTTTAGTGCACGCTCAGTTACAGGGGAAACCTCAGTTGCACCAACAGCACGCAGAATATTTGAGCTATAACAGTTAAAGAATGTATTTTCATGCACTAGATTCTTGTGTTTTCATTTAAAACCCCCCAAATCAATTAATTTAGCACTGGATTCATGAGAGATGAGAATGCTGGGCTATAACCATGACCTTGTGTTTTCATTATTTCTGAATGAGGTTTTCTCCAGAGAACCATCCCAACCTCTTCCTAAGAGGCTGAAGCATGAAACAGCTCTAATGAATTCAAGATGTGCAGGGCATTCTAAGCACACCTTGGGCCCATGACACAGCTCCAGAGAAACTGTTCCTCCACAGCCACAGAGCTGCAGCCCCCAGGAACAGCCTCAGGTCAGGTCCATCTCTGATCGATGGGAACCTGAGCCCCAAACCCAGAATGAAGCACTCATCTCTCCCTGAGTCACTGGGAACAGGGGGAATACCTTCAAAGGTCCAGGATTTGCTTCTTTTGGAAGCAAAGTTGGTAGAGGTACAGATCAGCTCACAGATCAGACCACTTAAGGATACCTGCTCCTCATCCCACCACGTGGCACCTTATCCTTGGCTTCACTTGCCATGCTCTGGGCTACCTGCAGCAGCCAAGGCTCTCTGGTTGTTCTCTGCACTGTTTTGGGGTGAGCTGCCAGGGACAGGAGCTTTTTTTGCCATCCCTGTTGCGAGCCACCAAAGCTCAAATCAATCCTATTGAGCTTGCCTTGTGGGCACAGGATGGATCTTTTACCTACAAAGGCCTGGGAGCACTGACTCCCACAGAAGCTTCTCTGCTGCCTGCCTGTGTTTATCCCCTCTTTGTTTGAAGGAAGAAAAGCAATAACCTGGGGAGAAGGCTGCAGTTTGCACAGGAGGTGCTGTAAGGTGACTGGTGCACAGTGATGGACAGCTCTGGCCGTACAAAAAACTCACAAGCTGCCTTTTTTCACAGATAAAATCCCCCAACAAATCCCTGCTCCAAGCCTAACTCACTTCAGAGCCAGTTCCACTCAGGGGCTCACAGAAGCATCCTGGCTCTTTCCTGCTCTTCTCCAGCCTCTCCCTCTCCTCATTTCTTACACCTCCCAGGCACAGCCCAACCTCTTGGTTGCACACAGCTACTGTCACATCATATTAAACATCAGCTTCTTCATCACCCCTCTGTGCCACCTCACTCTTGTAATGCCCCAGCTCCAAATCCCTTTTTACTCTTCATTTTCACCTCTGTTTCCTTATTTTTCACCTCTTTGATTAATCCTGTCTCGGTCCAGATGCTTTCTAGAAGGCCTCAAGTGACTCCCACTGCCTGCATCTTCCTTGCAGCACCTCCCAAGCCTCCTGCCTTTAAAAGCTAAACAGGGACTATGTGCTGGGTGTTGAGAGAAAAAGAAATTCAAATTTCAGTTTCTCCACTGTGGAAGAGCAGCGTGCCCTGCTTGGCTGCTCTGTAGGGTCTCCAGGATGTCTGCACAGAACTTCAGCCCCACTGAAACACAGCACAGATGTGAGAACTCGGGAAAGCAAAGGCTGTTTGCAGCTGGGAGAAGGAAAAGTTGGGAGAAGGAAAGTCAGGCACAGGGATCACATTCCTGACCAGCCTCTCCCAGCACAGCTGCTCCACACAGCTCCAAGTGGCTGCTGGAGCTGTGTTAGGGCACAGCACTGGGAGCAGAGGTATTTTTAGCTACAGCTCCACTCACGTCACTGGGCTGGCATCAGTGAGGCTGAGGCATGAATGGTGTCCCTGAGCACTCACCACCAGGTGGGTGGGCTCAACCTAGGAATGAATGACTGATCCCAGCAGATCCCAGCAGGGATAACAACTCACTCTGTGGAGCCAGGGTGCTCTGGAGCTGTTCCCTGTGCTGGAAGGTTGCACAAACCCAGTGTCTCCTTAGCTTTGGTGAGGAGCTGCTGGAATCTGTAGGGGTTTGTGCAGCTCTGCCACGAGGGCATTGCAAAGCTGCAATGAACACCACAACCACTGACAGCCCCAATTGAGAGCTTTATTGTGGTTACACATCTCCTACAGGAGAGTCTTTGGAATAGGAACCAGCCCTTCCTCCACAAGGATCAAGTTTCTAAGGATTTTATATCCAGACTTGCTCTTCTTGGAAGAAAGGAGGTGTCTTAAGCCTATTTTCCTTGGATTTAAGCAATCAAGATTGTGAATCTTGAAAAATTAATCACTCTGCCGAGGCACATGGCCAGGCACACACCCTTGCTCTGATGTAAACTAGAAGTAAGATGGATTCAGCTCCTGCCAGATTTCATCCAGCCTACTCTGCCTCTGCCCTGCTGTGTCTCACTTGCCAGGCTGTGAGAAGTCTCCACCCCTGAGGATGCTGGAATCCCAGCAACCCATGGGTTCTGGATTTGGCTGATCCTTCTGCAGGCAAGGCTTGATGCCCTTAGGATGGTCTGAGCTAGAGGAGGTTACTGCCTGTAGGAAATCAGGGTGAGCAGGCTGAGTCAGGGTTGCACTGGTAGATAAAAAACAAGGGACTAAGGCAAGCACACAAGATTTCCCTGGTTTTTCCCTCCTGCAAGCTCTTGGCCTGCTCTGTGCCCAAGCCCAGGTGGTCAAGGAAGAGTTGCAAGAGGGAGGAGGTGTCAGCAGCAGAAACACAGAAACAGAAACCTCGGTGGATGGAAGTGTTTGGAATCTGTTTATGAGGCGTGACCCACTTTCTGCAATGCACAAGCCAAAGAGGCTGGCAGGTCCTGGCAGATCCTGCACTCCCCTGAGCATCCTGAGGGTTGGATTGTGCTCTGGAGAGGCTCTGCAGCCACGCTCTTCCCTGGAAAAGGCTGCAGATCCCACTGCAGATCCCACTGCCTAGTGTTCCCTACTCTCCCTGAGAGCTGGTAACTTGTTCTCCTCTGAGCACCTCAGGCCTGGACAAGCAGTCTGGGCCTGAGCTGGCAAACCCTCTTGGAATGAGGAGCATTTGAAACTCCACGTTTCATAGCATTTTCTTCCAGAGGGAGGAGGGGGACAGGCCAGGCTGCAGGACTGCCAGTCTCCCCAAGCATCCTCCTCTCTCTTTCCCAACCCCAGTACCTCAACCCCAAACTAAGCAGCTTCCAGTGCTTCTGACTGGAGCTAAAGAGGCAGGGCAGAAGGCAGCAGCAGCCCTGCACTGCAGGGGGAGAGGCAATGCCAAGCTCAGTCAGGAGCAGAGGGAGGACTGGGGGAGGCACAGAGGTTGTTCTCATTTGAGACCCCATAGTGAAATCAAGTCATAAGGTCCAACAGCTGCTATTTTCTCCCCTCCTCTTGCGTGCTCCATCTTTTATATTCCAAAATAGTCATAATTATGAGTACAAAGAGACCCGTGGTTTCTGTCTGCTATTGAAGCACGAGGGTGTTCATTGTGTAATAGCAGGCATGAGAGAATAAAAAGGTTACAGGGTTGGTAATCAATAGGGACACTGCTTTCATCTGTGAAACAGAGCAGCTTTTGGGAGAATCACTTGGCTCCTGTCCAGAATCTCTTGAACAGGAGCAGAGCTGCTATGCTGGTCCCATTCCACTCTTTTACGCTCCCTTATCCTTCAGCAGTAGTAAGGTCACACGTACAAGATGCTCACAGAGGCAACTCCATGGCCACACAAACTGCACAGGACCAAACATGACCAAAATGCATCAATATCTCAGCTAACAACAGACCCTTCCCATACAGCCTGTCCTCCCAACACCCTGCAGTGCCTGTAGGGTTAATCTTCCATGACAGAAAGAAAAAAAGAAGCTGCCAAAAGGTGAAGTGAGTGGCCCAGGGTGATGCAGTAGGGCTGGAACACTTTGTTCAAAACTCACAGCAGCAGGACAGGGTTGCTGAACAGCCCCAACACCATATTCAGCTCTATTTAAAGAGCAGCTTTGCAGGGAAGCAAAGTATAAAAGGGAAAACAAGAATACAAGGTCCAGAATGAAAGGAAGAAACAGATCAGTCAAATCAAAGACTTGGGATTTTAGATGTGCTTTAATGGGGAGGCAGCTAAAGATTTTGACTGAAACAAGCCCTAGGCTCCCAGGCTGCTCTATTGAAAAGTGCAATACTTATCTCTTCATTAGCCATAAGTTTATTTTACTAAGGTGATATTAATAAGGTGATGTTTAATGGCCATGCATTTTTGATGCTCTCAGCATGGTAGAATGAAGCTACTCACCAGCATTCAGGTGACAGTCTTTAATCTGGAACTGAAGCTCATTTTCATTTGGAATATCCTTCCATGTTGCAAGGAAGACCTGGCGCTCTAGAAACAACAAAAAAAATCCCCATCAGCACTGTGGGATCCTCACAGGACCCCAGCATTAATTAACACACCACAGAATGTTTCAAGGTAGACACACAAAAGAGCTTTTGGTAACTTTTTGCCCTGCTGGGGATAGATCCAGGATTTACTCCTACAACAACCTCAGTCTCTTTGTAAAAGCAGCAAAGCTTTGATGATTTTGGCCTCCCCCAAAAGAGAGACAGTCTTTGCCATATGAGCTGTTTACAAGCCAAGAACATGCAGGATTTGATGAGAAGGAAGGAGATCCACACATTTAGGATTATGTTAGTGAAAGCTGCTTTTCAAGCAACTTCCAGCCAATTCAAACAAAAAATTAATAAAGGTGACTAGGAGTATACAAATCCCAGTGAAAATGGTACAGGGGCAAATCCTAGACCCATTCAAGTCAATCAGCCCCTCAAAAAAACCCTGAACTACAACCACCCCAACTCAAACAAATATAAAAATAATCAGCCTCGAAGAAAACAGATTTTTTTTTTTTGGTCAGACAGAGAGAATCAGAGGAAGGGACTTGGGTCCTGGCAGCTACTGGAGCTGGAGGACAACAGGGACAGGCCACCAGACCAGACCTGCTGAGATGCAGTAGCTTGAAGGTCAAGGCACAGGTGAAACTCAGCCAGGAGACTGCACCCAGAGGGGCAGTGGGAGCACAGCCTGGCTGAAGGAGGCTCACCACACACCTCCAAGCACTCACCCATTTTGCCATCCTCGACAAAAAGCACGTTGAGAGGGATTAGGCAGCTGAAGTAAAAGACATCAATGTTGTTTTTCACAGCCACCTGTTAGAGAAGAAACAGGGAGGTTAAAAAGTCTCTCTCAGCTGGAAATCCAAAGGGATCACAAGACTTCCCACAGTCTCATCACCCTGGAGAGCTCTCTCTGAGCAGAGGCCAGCTCTGAGTGGGAGACTCCCTGGAGGGATGGTACTGAGCTCTTGGGCAGTTTCAGATAAGGACCAGTCCCCTGCTCCATTTTCACTAAAAGCTGCTCAGCCTTCTCCTGTGAGCTTTTCACTGTGCTGCTTCAGAGCCAATTGCACCCAGGGGTTCACAGCAGCATTCTTGTTCTATCCTGCTCTTGTCCAGCCTCTCCCTCTCATTTCTTACAGGTACATCCCAACCCCTTGGTTGCACACACATGTCTGTCACATTGCACATCAGCTTCTTCATCACCCCTCCTTGCCATTCACTCTTGTAATGCCCCAGCTCCAAATCCCTGTGTATTCTTCATTTTCACCTTCATTTCCTTATTTTGCACCTCCTTGATTAATCCTGTCTCAATCCAGACACTTTCTAGAAAGCCTCAAGTGGGTCCCACTGCCTCCATCTTCCTTGTAGCACCTCCCAAAGCTCCTGCCTTTCCCTCAGTGAAATCTGAATAGGGAATATGTGCAGGGTGCTGATTCTGGGAAGAAAAAAGCTCTGCTACAGAGCAATCAGGTTACAAAAGATCACTTGACAAAATACTTAATTCTCAGTATCATTAAACTCCACCAGCCAGGGAGTTTGCCTTTATCTGCTCTGCCTTTATCACACACTCTTGCCATGTTCCCCACTAATCTCTGCTAACAGTTTTCCCCAGGCTGAGAGCTGCTGGGACAAGCAGGAGCAAACTGGAGGTCTGAGAGGTGCCCTGTCACAACACAGCACAGGAAAAGGCAGCTCTGGGCTTTATTTCTATGCCTCTCATGCTCTCCCCACGTCAGCCCACACAGTGAGAGTGTCATGGGAGCACAGCTCAGCAGACACCTGCCATTGCCTGCAACGAAGGAATCTTAAGCCTTGAAAGAAAGACCCAGAACTGAGGTTGTGTGGGGAATTTCAGGAGCCATTTGAGCTCCTACTTCCTTTGAAAAAGCCCAGAGGGAGTTCTCCAATTTGTCACCCAGCTGAAACACAAACCAGACCATGCTAAATGCTGAGCCAAAGGAATAAATTTGCTGCTACAAAGATTTATGCCAAGACAAACTTCATTGACATTAATAATTACATATACTGGTGTCCTACTGGGAAAATCTATTGTCCCACAGGGGCGAGTTTAGAAAGACACCCATAAATGTTGCTAAAAACCAGCTGTGGATAGACAAGGAAGGGGAATGAACCAGTCAGCTGTTTAGACATGCATGCAAGCCAGAGGCAAGTGGAAGGAGATCAAGCTTCCAAACAAACTCTTCTGGCAACTGGGAGGTCCCAGAAGCGCAAAGAACTCCAGAAAGATAGATGTGACAATCTGTGGTGTTCCTACTTTTTGGCCATCATGAAAGGTAGCAGCTTAAAAATTTAATTCCCACAGTCCAAACCAGCTTAAGAAGGGATTAGTCTAAAGCCCACTAAAACCACGTAAATGATGGTGCAGCTGAGGAAAAAACTGGGATTGGTTCTCTGCAACAGGGAGTTGTTACATGCTCCAGTGGCTGGCGTCATGCTCATGAGTTGGAGTGTTCAGTGTTTGAACCAGAGGCACCAGAGGGGTAAAAGCAGATTGGTGGGTGGACTTCAGTGATTCACCTCTGCAAAATATGCTAAAACATGTTGGGTGAGGAGCCAAAAATGCACCTCCAAGTCTGGGAGGGGAGAGCTGGGGGAGGGACAGCAGTGTAGCCATTCCAGATGCTCTGCTTGGATATAAGTCATGGAGATGAGCCAGAAGAGGGAAAATTTAGGCTAAATGTCTGGGAAAACCGACATAGTGAGAATTATTAAGCAGCATTAAATTCCTCTGAGGAAGAGAGAAGCTCCAGTGCTTGGACTATTTAAAATCAGCCTTGACAATGCTCTCAAAAAGAGGAACTGTAGCAAAACAACAAAGCATAGCAGGGACTACACTGCATGACCCAAGATCTTCTCCAAGTCTGATTTAATGATTAATTGCCTTGCCTTAGAACAACAATTAGCTTTTGTAGCTAATTGTTGTTGCCATACAACAGCAGTTTCTTACAAGAGGGGCTGGAAGGCAGCTCCTTCCCTCCAGTCACGGTTCTAGAGGCACAATCCAAATTAATATGCGAGCCCTGTCCCTGCAGTTATAAGGATGCTATAAAAAGGTATCTGCTGACCTGCTTCTCAACCCTGCAGAAACACACTGAGTAAGCTGCTTTGGCTATCTCTGGAGAGCTACCCAATTAAGATGCTCTGAAGTGCAATTTCTTCCCAGTAAAGAAAAATGAAGCCACATGCCAGCCTTCCTCCCAAACTGCATCACTGGCTTCAGGAATGACATCACGTGTCACCTTGCAAGCAGCTGTAATCATGCAGGAATCAGCTGTCACAAATAACTTTTGCACACAGGATGGAAAAAAGCTCTCCTTAATCTCTATCATTAGGACATGACTGGGGAGCTCCTCAAAACAAGCTTCCATTGTTCACCACCAGACACTTCCCCCAAACAGCTGCTCCACAAGATCTGGTCCATGAAAAGGCACCTGCAGACACCTGGGTGGGGAAAATCACACCAAGAAGAGGCTCCCTGAGTTGGTAACAGCTTCCCAAGGTCATGCTCCACATCAGGAGCATCCAGTGCCATCTGACAGGCTACAAAAGCAGCCATGGGCAGAGAGCAGAACCACAGCAGCATCTGCAAGAAGCTGAGCAGGTAATAACAGCAACTTGCCACAAAAAAATCCAGTGCTCCTCAGGTGGGAACACTGTCCTGAGACAGGCAATGACATTTGCTGTGACAGCACAAGCTGAGAAGTCTCTCCAGGTTTGACATGCTTGAAAGGAACCTCTGCTTGCATTCAGCAAATCCTCCAGTCCAGACTAACTTTGCTCATGGCTCTGCAGCTTTAACCTGCTGATCTGGGCATGAACTATTAAATCTTTAGCTAGACCTTTAGCTTCAGATGTTTGAGAGTTAAAACAGAAGCATTTTTAATAAAAATGGCTTTCCATCTGTCATCTTTTAGAGAGAGAGAAAAAAAATTAGTACCTTGTGGATTTAGTCAAGCAGCCTACAAAGCTCTGAGGGACAGAAGTCAAAAGGTGTCAGATTTTTGTGTGATGCTTGACTGTTGAAAAGGTGTGAGCCCACAAAAAATTGGCTTGGGGTTTCAAATCACTTATGTCTTGTTCGTGATCTGACTAGAGGAAGCAACACCTCTAGAAATAACCCCTGGAATATATTTGCTCACCCTTCTGCTGAGCTCTCTTGCAGCCCAGCCCTCTAATAGCCCAAACATGGTATTTTGGGGAAGAGGTACCTCATAAGAACAACATTTTTTTTCAGTAGTGTAGGTTTAAATCCCAGACTTGAGCAACAAAATTGACTTTCAAAGTCAAGTCTGAAAGCAACACAGATGCTTTCCATCAGCAGCAAGTACACAACATACCCACTTGGAATCCCATTAGCACCTACACTAAATTAAGGATTTACTTAAGTTGGGTTTTGCTTTAGAGCCTGGTAACAGCCAAACTGTTAAGGCAAGAACAACTCTCCTCTGCAGAGTCTTTTGTTACCTCACAAGGTCATGGCTTGTTCTGTGCCAGTCTGCTGCTCTGCCCCCAAGGGAATGCTGCTCCTTCACTTCATTTTGTGTCACAGGTAGGGTTTCTCAGGATCCCAGGGGTGCTTGCAGCCTCTGCCAGCCACGTGCTCTCCCCACAGGGATGAGCCCAGAGCCGGGGCTGAGCACGCACAGCAAGGCTGGGTTACGTCAATGGTCAGGGAACAGAGAGTAACTGGGAGGGTTGTGCTCTCGTGTGCCTTGCTGCACTTCAAGTTCAAAATGTACAATTTATAAATGTGCTGTACCATGTGGTAGATGTGCTCTTAACCCCCAAACCAACAGCTTTCCACAGCCGAGTGAAGAACTGGCCACAGATGCCAAGCTGTGATCCAAGTCCTTAATTCAGAGCATTCCCAGGAGGTTTCTTTGCTGAAATAAGATTCTCACATGCAAAGACTGTTAAAGAACAACCCAGGCAATGAACCCAGGAAGTATCTTTCCCATCTAGTTATCCACAGGTGTCCTGTGATGGCTGGCCAGTGATTCTGACACCGCTCACACACGGGCAGATATTGTGTCATTTATCAAGCAGGCTCTGGAGGGTGAACATCTGCTGACTGGAATTGCTGCTCACAACGATTCCCAGCCTTGTTTTCACAGAGAGCTGGATGTGTGAAATCTGTCTCCAAGTTCTGAGTGCTGTGTTTGTGACCTGAGATACATTAACAGCTCTGATGAATGAGAGCTCCAGCGGGTCTGCACCGCGAGACGCTGGAGCGTGGAGGAGTGCAGGTGATGACTTACAGCAGAGCTGAGACTGGAAGGGTGAGCATCAGCTACTGCATTAGCAACACTGATATCTCCTCAGCAAAGAAGCTGCACTTTCCTCCTCTGTCTCTACAAAAACATTTTGCTAAACTAATTTCAAGAAATGAAAGTGTTCTGCACCTCACACTGCCCTGCAGCAAGTCTGTGTTTCCAAGTGCCCCTTTTCAGGGAGAAATGCAGCTGGTAGATCCTTCCCTTTTCATACTCAAATCATTTTACAGAACTAAAAAAAAAACCCAAAAAACAAACCCCACAACTTGGAAAAATTTAAGCTTTTTTCAGCTGCATGCTCTGTAGCTGCAGCAATCAGGGCTGGCAGCTGACAGCAGGTAAGGCTGGGAATGTGACACACTGATGGTGCATTCAGAACGGGGATCCCAAGTGGCTCCAGCCCCAGGCAGACTTGCTGCTGTTCCAGGAGTGCCTACAGCTTGTTTCCAACTGTACTGTCTGCGGCAAGGGGCTATAATCTCACAGAAGAAAGAGATTATCAGATTTGTGCCAGGGAAGGCCAGGCCTGAGCTCTGAAACTCTGGCAGCAGGTTGGCTCCACTTCACCCATTTCCAGGATTAGGGGAGCAATTCTTGTGTGCTCCAATGGGTATTTCAATTTCACAGCATTTCATAGGTGTTAAAATGCCAATTACCAGGAACAATGGTTCTCTTTAGCATAGAAAGGCTCTCAGCCCAGGCATGTTCTAATTCCAAATTTGACTTGAAGAAGTATCTGGAAAGACTTAATATTCTTCACCAGTGAAAATCCCTGTTTCAGAACCCACCTTCCACTTTGAGAGCTGAAGGTCTCACACCCGTGGTGGCAAAGATACCTCACACCCAACTCACCTCTCCTGCTCGGTATGACCCTCCTAGCCCACATGTCACCTGCTTTGTCACCACTGCTTTGATTGTGAAAAGCCAACACTACAGGAGCCAGGGAAACCTGTACAACACCCAGAAACATCTCCATGGCTGTCAAACACCCAGGAAGGGCAACACAACCTCTCACAGACCTTTGGGCAAGGGCTTGTTGTTATTTATTGGTGCCATGTTCTGCAGAGGGCAGGGGACCACAGCCCCCACAAGCAGCAGGCAACCCCCAAAATGCTGACAAGGCACTGCAAAAAGTGCAAAAACTTCTAATCCCAGAAGTTAGAAGCACACAAATAACTAAGTCAGATTTTCTTTAGCAATAGGCACACTCCAAAGGCAGCTTTTTAATCTGACAGCAGCTTTTTAATCTGACAGAAGTGAAAAAGATGAAGCAGAGAGCAGGGATTGGGGTTTATTCAGCCCTGCAGTGCTGTGTCCAGTCTAGCTTTAACCTTTGGATCAATCTCTGCTTGACTGGGGGTTAAAGCTCAGTCAACAAGCCAAGAAAATGATCACAATTACTTTGGGATGCAAGGAAGAGGACTGATGTTCAGCATCACGAGATGCAAGGTGACTAGCCAACACAAGACTCTTCAGATATATTTTACCTAAGTAAGCCTCTGAAAATATTTCAGTCTTCCTCATCTTTCTGCAAAAATGTCTTTTTTGTTACCTTGTCAAATATTTTAGTTTCTCTCCATGATGACAAATGTCAAGATTAAATGAGCTGTGCTGGGTGAAAGATTAGAAATGGTAATAAAAATAACCCAAACAAGACATGAATTCATTACTTCTGAAATAGTTGCCTAAGGAATGTACAACTAGTCTTTGAAGTGTCTAATTAACATGACAAAAAGTTGAAAGCTATCAGTTTGGTTACTTCAGGACTTCTTTTTCTTGTTACTAAAACCAAAAAACTCCCACCAGAATAGGAGATGAACATAAGGTCCTCAGGTCCAAACCAGCCCTGCATCTGCTACAATGTTCTATAGTTGAGAAAAAAGCCACATTAAGTAAATTCAACCTGATGAGTGTTTTGGTTCTTCAATGACTACAGGAACATTTGTATTCCCTACTCCTGTATTATGCTATAAATTGTTCCCTAAGTAGGTCACCAAAGCCATTTCTGAATGTTTCAAGACAAATCCTTTCCACATGAACCCGCAAAACAAAACCAGAGCCTTGGCTGTCAGGGCATTGATAGATCTCCATCAAGCCCACTGCTGTCAAAAAAGTAAGGGGAGTGCTCTTTTTAACTTGGCATCTGCTATCATGATTCAACTCTTTGCAGAGAAATATACTATTACTCCATATGGCAGCTTCCCCAATTGTAAAAGGGCAGCCAACTTCTATGGCAATGAGAGCTTTAGCAAATTAACAACTGAGTCTGGCACTAATGAATGCTCCACTGTCTCAATAGAAAGTAGCTGGAGGTTTCCTCACATGTTTTCTCTGAGCTTTGTTCTAGCAGGAGATGCTACAAGAAACAAACTGTGTTCCAAGCCCTTCAGAGATTTAATAACCCAAATACTTCACTTCCTTCCTGATCAAAGGAAGCAGTGACTTGAGGCTGGCCTTGTTGAGAGTCCCCAGTGCTGTGGAGGCTGACAGGGACTGTCACCTCCCCACTCCTTTCCAAGCAGGAGGCAGATTTTACCACAGCTGACCCAAATGCAACCTCACCTTCATGCCCTGGTTGCAGAGAGAATCCAGCTCTTCCAGAGGCTGGAAGGGCCAAATGTGGAAGACAGGCCAGGGAATTCATTCACTGTCTGTGTGTTCCCCCATTGCACGACTGCGCTTGGAGCCCGAGTGTGGGACTGCTCCTTTGAGTGCCAGAGAAGCTATTTCAAGCTGTTTGCCCAAAGACTCATCAATAAGTCATAAGCCCCAGAATGGAAGTCAAAAGAAGGGGGAAAAGCAGTTGCTGAGGCAGAATAAATAGTAACTTCCACTGCATTCTCTTCAACTAAAAAGAGAATGAGCTGCTTCAAAATATTCCCATCTATGGGCTGCTACTCTGCAGGAACCCAACCCAGTTCCACCTCCTGGAGACCTGAGGTGAGAGAAAGAGAGCTGCAGTGCAAGATAACTGCATTTTGGGAAACTGGGAAAATCATCGTGGAGGACCCAGAGCAGAGGCAGGAGTCACTGACCCCCACTCCACAGAGTGGCTGCACATGGCAGCAGTGGGGAAGAACCTCCTTCCAGGGAGAATTGTCTGCTTGATGACTTCCAGACCACGGGAGACAGTCTCTGGTCCAAAGCAGAAGGGAACATCTCCCTGGATCTGTCCTGTCTTTATCAGATGGCCAGCCCCAATCTGATAAAGAGGCTCCTCCAGGGAGTGCTGTCCCCACCATGCATCAACACCATCATTAATGAAACATTAGCTGCTCACACCATTTCTCCTCTGCCTTTCCTGGAACACACTGTTTGCCTTGGGTTAAACCTTCTGGGGCAGGGATGTGCCTTTGTGAAGCACCCTGGAATTTAAGAGCACTAGAGAAATATTAATCACTCAGCAGTTGTGACCTTTCCTGCAATTCCTTTAATTGCCTCAATTCTGACTGACAGCTGTCTCTGCCTGCTCCACCACAGCTTCTTTCTCTGTTCAGATCTGCTCCAGTTCTTAAGTCCAGCCAAGCCCCAGTTTACAGAACAGTGTTACAGGAGCACAGCCCTTAATCTACACAGATGCAAGCAGCTGGTTTGAGGTGTTTGGAAAGTTACAAAATACAAGAAGTTTCTGTTTCAGTTTTTCTGGGAGAAGCGAGGAAAAGGATTAAGTTTTCATCAGACTCGAGGCACAAATCCATGAGGTCTGCCTGGTTACACGTGGTATTTTGTGATTAGAATCTTACCACACTGTGTTGGGCCAAACAAACTGGGTTGAACAGCTGCTGAGCTCCCCGCTGCCCAGAATGAGGCAATCCTTACCTGGAGGTTGTTCAGAGGCTCCATTTTCATGACTGGTCCCAGAGTGTTGAGGGGCAGGGAGACATCAATACTTTGGTTTGGCATCAGAGGTGTATGAATGGCCAGGGGGGTGCTTGGGATGACCCCAAAGCTGGGCAAGAGGAAAAACAGAGGTGATGAGAGCAGCCCTGCATTGTCCAAAATATAATGTTCCTTTTGTCAAGCACTACCTGGCTCATCTTCCCACTGCTCCTGAGCTGCCCCTGCTGTTACTCCAGGGAGGGAACACTGCTCAAATGAGCAGACAAAGTAGGACAAGGCATGGGAAACTCACTCAGGGTGATCTTGCTGACAAATTCACCATCCTGCCCCAGGGACCAGCTCCTGGGAACTCTCTCATTTCCTGCATGGCACTGGTCTGTGTGCTGAGCACCAGCCTTCCCAGCAAGGAGCTCAGAGCCAGGTGTTGTTTCTCTCTCTCCTGAGCTCCAGAGCACTGCAGGTGGGGTGTATCACACACTGCATGGCTGCTGCATCCCTGGGAGCTGTGGCAGAGGGAACTGGAGCCAGCACAGAACAAACAGCAGCCAAGGAGGAACATGTGGCTTGGAACAGCACTGCAGAACAAATGAATCAACACTTCCAGCTGCCTGGTCCTGAATGACAGCACCTGCCTCAGCTGCTTGGTTGGAGGCTCCTTCACTGGGGATGTGTCCCAGCAATGTTTACTTGCCTGTGCAGTCCAAGGAACATTTAATTCCACAGGCACCTCTGCTTAGGGTGGAGAAGAGGGAAAGCAGCTCACATTTAACACAACACTCCTGTACCACAGACCAGCTGCTTTCCAAAAGCAGATGGAAGCCCAGATGTTTCGGTGTCCAATCATAAATGCATTTCTCTTCAGCAGAATTCACATCAGCTCAGAGGTCTCAGGGCACTTGCACGATGGATAGGTGTGTATTTTTATTTTATTCACTAAAAGCCTGATGCTGTCTCTGCACTGTCAGCCACATTTATCAGGTTTGTCACTCTTTCAGAAACCAATAAATGCCCCATTCTTGGTTCTTCTTAATTTTCAGCTCTGGGGAGCTGAAATAGGAATATTTCTAGCAAGGGCCACATGATTTGCCTCCTGCAGCCATTTCACCTTGGAGGACACAGTCCCTTGTGTCTTCCCTAGGACTCAGAGGAAAACCAAACTTGCAGTTTGTTACTAAGGGATATTACAGCACACCAGAACTTCAGCTTTCTTTTATTTTTTTTTTTTTTAATGCTTTATCCCAAAACCACAGTGAATGCAATTAGCAGCAGCAGGGAAGGAGGGAAAAGCAACAGAAACTTCCCAATCACAAACCTTAATATTTACACTTAGAGAACCAATCTTTTGCAGCTCTTTCTAATGTGCCAGCCACACTGGTACAGTGGAAAGCAGTGACAGGAGAACAGTATTTGTAAAAGAGTAAATAGTAGTAGGTTGTGCTGCAAGAGGAAAAACTGCTGGTTTGCTGTACAGTATTTAAACTTTCTACATCATCGAAGTACCACATAGGTGTGGCTAAAACATAGCTTGATGTATGAGGGAAAAAAATCACAAACAAAATGCCTTTTTTTTTCCCCCAGGCCAATTTGCATGAAACATTTGCATATAGCAGCTTAGCAAAACTCCCCAGAAAAGATGGCAGTCCAGGGAGAACATTTACTAAGACTTACTTAGCATAATGACTTTTCTAAGTAAATCTTATTTGTCCCAAGAAATCCTGAATTTGCAAGGCTAACAGTGAGATTAAGGAGGTGGTTTCTGTGGATTTTCAGTAGAGAGAACCCTTTTCCAGTGAAGTGATATTAAGAAATACAGAGAACACGTCAGTCACAAGATACTCTTTGCAGTCTTGATAAGAAGTAGCCTGGTCCTTGCTGAAGATAACACACAGCAAAAGCACAGGATAAACTCTCTGGAAAGGGTATTTGTGGGAAGACACCGTGGCTGTGCTGCCATGTCATGTCCTTTGGCTGAGATGGGCTTCCAAGAACAATTTGAATTGTGTCATCCAAGCTCTAAACTTTCAAGTGGCTGTTGCTTCTGACAAAATTGTTCTGCTGCCTATTACAGGGAGAGCATGTGCCACAGGCTCCCAACTTGCAGCTTCTTCAGTGACAAGCAGCTTAATTAAGGAGTTCTGTGCTTCCAGACTGTCTGAGGGGCAGCACAGCAATTAAGGCAGGAGGCAGAGGCATCACAGGTTGATACCTGTGCAGCTCGGATCCTGCCTGTCTGTGCTCTTGTTTTCCTCCCAGGGCACTCACTGGCTATAAACCCACTGACCCACCTAACACCTCATGAGGCTGCTGAAAAACTCCCCAGAGGTTCAATGGGACAGATGCTGTTTCAGAGCTGGGACTGTGTGCTGCCTGTTTCCTCCCAGATTTATCAGTCTCTAATTTCAGCCCTTTCACACAATTTTGGTGTGGTGAGGAGGTCAGGCTGCATCATCCAAGCTATTTCCATGACTGCACTATACACCCAACACAAGCCCTCCCTAGATTTAGCAGTGTAGGCACAAACTCCTTTCCCATTGCACACAGTGCATTGCTACTGATTTCTTACCTGTTCTTATTGAACTGAATGGCAAAGTCAGTCATGTGCTGCAAAGCCTTATTGGTAAAGTTCATCTCCATGTAGATGTGTCCCTGCCTGTGGCTGAACGTGCCTGAGATCTCCAATCCTTTAGCCTTTACTGCAGGCAGCCAAACCTTGAACACAAGAGATGGCAGTGTGAGCAGCCTGGCCTGAAGATAACAACCAAGCACAGTTTTCCAATAAACAGAAGTCCTGAGCTCAGAAATCCAGCTACATTGGCACACCAAGCCCACAAAGGCTAAAGAAACACCACAGGGAAGATGGGACATGGGGTGTTGAAAGGATGGAGCTCACCACTGAGGAATAAGCTTGCTGCTCCTAATCCATACTTGTTCACAGCACTCACTTAAGAAATCAAATTTACTACAGCATTAGTGTGCACAAGAGCTTGTGTCCATCACACCAAAATGAAACTCACCCAGTCTGCTGCTGGACAGCCTTCTCCAAGGGCTGGTGGGGCTATTAGAGGCAGGACAATACTAAAATTTGAACCAAAAAAAATCACAGGGCTGATACTATTATCTGTTAGGGTTCTGGATTCCCAAATCACCTCTGTGGGAAAAACCCAGATGTAAATCTGAGTGGTGCAAAACAAGGCAGTACTTAGCTCAAAATGACTGTGGGTTTTTTGTACTTGGTCTTTATCTGTGGTGTAATAATTGCAATGACCAAAAGCTTCGAGTATGGTCTGCAGTCCCTTGAGATCCTCAATTTCAGAGCATGCCTTAAGATTATCCATCCATGGACTATGTGAGTGCTAATTTTTGTTTATTCCCTTTCAGGAGCCTGAGCTCCCCATGGCTGCTCCACAGGCAGTTTCCAGAACCATGCTCTGTGTCTCATGATCCCTCCCAACTTCACACTACAGCCAAAGCCTCTGTGATCTCTGTCACTGAAAGAACATTTCTCTGCATTCCACTGCAGCACCATCATCCCAATCACATGATTTTTACCTCCACTGTCACGTTGGATTCCTCCAAATAAACAAATCTGCTAAGAAAGTTGTTGCAAATTGTTGGCTTGCCCTCAGTTTCCTGGGGAAGCTTGTTAAGAAGTAGGTCTGCAGGAAAGCTGCTCTGACACAACTCAAAGTGTCGGATCTTATCTAAGCCATTCTTTGGAGAAATACTGCCACAGATAAAACAAGGGAACTGCTAAAATGCCACAAGTCTCTAACTAATAACCAACATGGTCTCCAACACATAGCTGAAAAGCCCAGGGCACCCCTAACAGGACTGAGTTGAAGTTTTAGCACCAGAAACCCACAATAAATGGGACGAGTGAGCAATGTCAGATTTGTTGTAGCCCAAGGGAAGGCAATAAACTGGGGATGATTGTTTTTCCTTACGTACAGACTTGGGAGCCACATATCCTCCAGGAGCCATCCCTATGCCGGATGAGAGCTCAAAGAGATCGTTGAGTCCACTGCTGACCACTGCTGGGGTGGGAGAAGGGGCAAAGGTGGCTGGCACAGAGGAGGGAATGTAGGTCTGTCCCACCTGGAGGAGTCAGAAAGAACAGGAACTCATTAACATCACGTGTGAGCATCATTTATTAAACAAAGCATGAACTCAGGCAATAGCCTAAATATTTTAAAGCCATTTGCAGCTTCCTCACTGATTTATCAATAGTGCTAAATTATGCATTTGAATTCCAAAGCTCTTGGCAGCTAATCCCTACACTCGGCTGTCACCTCAACCAAGCTTCCACATCATTTTTCATAGCTCCAGTTATCTATTCCTACTGTAGAAGAATCTTTCTTCTCCATATCTCCTTCTCCTAAGACAATATGCTTTGTGGATCTACCCTACATAAATCCAGGGAAAAGAGCAAAGGCTTCACATCTTCCCCCAACTACGTCAGCCTTCAGGAATCTGCAAGATTTTGCATATCCAGAGATAGCAAGGGAGTCATGACCGTGCTGTGTACTCCCACCCACAGCCAGAGCTCTGCATTCTCAGCACTGGGGCCCAAAAAGGTTCATTACATGAAGCAGAGTCTGCCAGAGGACAACCTTCCTGCAAAAAAGGCAATCCTTCCCTTTCAGGACTTAAATGAGGGCACCAAAGTGGGAATATTAACCATTAGGTGCCCAGCTTCAGATGGGACAGTCACACTTAAATTACACTCCCAAATTCTCTTCCTAGCAGGATGAATGCTATGCTTGAGAACAGGATTCCCCAGCCAGCAGCCCAGAAACAGGCAGAGTGACCAGGACAGAACTGCCTGGGGGGTTTTAGCTGGCCCAGGAGGGCAGAGACCTGGCTTTGTAGGTGTGATCACCACAGGAACTGTCAGCCATGTCCTGCTGAGGGCTGCCTGGGTGTACAGGTGCACTGTGCCACCGGCTCTCCTCTGCCCTTGTGCTGAAGGAAGAAAGGAATGCCAGATTCACAGGGAAAGGAGGAGAGAGAACAGCCATAACAAGGGGCTCTGAAAAGCCCTCCCTCCAGAAGGGAGTATGCTTTCCTCACTGAATTACTGGATATAGAGCACTGGGAAGAGGGACTGGAGCTTTCTAGGGGACACCACTTCTGGCTGTGGGTTGGAAGCACGCTCCCTCCTGCCCACTTCATTTCCAAGTCGTGTTTCATTCCATTTCCATGCTTTTCTGGAAGAAGCTGCTATGAGCTTGAAGCCAAGAGTGCTTTGAAAGTAGGCTGAAACTCTCCCATGCCCTGGCTGTAGCCACAAGGACACTCACAAAGCACAGGCACAGAGGAGGTGGCCGGTGGCAGCACTGACCACACAGAGTAGGAAAGCTCAGAGCACCTGACCCTGATGTCCAGGAGAAAATCTTACGTGGAGTTTGGGAGGAGAAAGCATTGAGTTCAGGCAAGTCTGTGGTGACACTGGGTTAGGGTTACAGACCAGGCTCTGTGAGTAGGGATGAGCATCCTTGGCCTTTCAGCTGCTAAAGCAGTTGCACAAGGATGAGGCACTGCCAGGGTTAACGCTGGTGCTCCAACTAAAAGCTCTGAGGAAGAAGAGCTAAGCAGAATGAGTGAACAGCTCTGGCCTTGGCTGCTCTTAGGAAAGCCCAGGTGGCAGCTGGACTCAAGTCAACATAGGTGGGGATCCATGTGTTTCAGTTGCATTTATCCACTTTCAAACATCTTCAGGCTTTTAAAAAGCACCTTCCAGCACATAACGGGTGAGGGTACACTGAAAAACCCTGAGCTTTGAGCAGCTTTGGAAATTGGGGAAAAAAATGGAATGGCACTTACTGCCGGGCTTCCTCCAATGCCCCCGCCAAGGTCACTGCCAAGCTGAAAGAGAGAAGGAGAGAGAGGAGAGGAAGACCGAGATCATTTAAGCCAAGTGTCAGATGGCCGGAGCGGAGCGCGGGCGCCGCGAGCACGGATCGCTCCTGCTGCAGGACAGACGGAAATGCAGTGCTGGGAAAGCTCAGGGAACAGAGGGCTGCTGTGTGAGCAGAGCTACTTGGAGAGCTACCCCACGCATTCACTGCGGACAGGAGCATTTTGCAGGTTAATAGGAACAAAAATCCATCCCTTCTTGCACCTGTTTCTGCTCCAAAACCTCCTTTCTTCACGTTTCATGCATCGGCGCTTCCCCTTCAGCCCTGCTGCTGCCAGCAGGCCCCAAGCAGCTCCACAAAACCCAGTGGGGTAACTGTGAAATGGCATAAAAATAAAACTGACAGGAAGGCTCGCTTCCTGAAAGCTTTAGTTTTCTAGGGAACAGCTACAAACCATGGGCAAACACAAAGCATCTTGGCTGTGTTCCTCCGACACACGGCTCTTTTCAACAAGGAAGAAAGAATGGGATCCGTGCTGGCTCTTACAGCAGCTCGGAGAAGGGGGCTCTGAAGATGCTCCCCTCCCTCAGACAAGTTAAAAACCAGCTTTATCATGTAATGAGCACTGCAACAGCAAAGAGACCTCACAGTGCACCAGGCTATTTCAGTACCAGTTTCTGCCAAGCTACACATTCACAGTCTGAAGTGACTGAAATATTCCTCCATAAACACTAAATCCTCTCTGGGGCCCTTCTGCAGCCCACCTAGAAGCTCTCCCCCTACAAGTTCCCTTTACAAAGCACCCAGACCACATTTCCAGTGACAAAGCCCATTTTTCAAACCTCCACATCACTCTACATGCTCAGGAGCCTTCAGAGATCAGGACAGGCTTCCAGGCTTGGCTACAAGCGCTGTTTGCAAGTGCAACATCACTTCTGTGAATATTTAAAACACACTTAACAGATGACTGATAGCCAGGAGGAAACAAGCACAGATCTGCAGTGGTTATTTACTGCAGAGACATCTCCAGGCTTATCTGTGTCCCAGGCTTTTCTTCTGAAGACCAGGGATTTTTTTTTTTTTTTTTTTTTTTTGCCTAGAACAGGGTTTTTTTGGGTCACATTCAGACCAGGAACGTGACTTGACAATGAGCACAGAGGATGATGCAAGTGCAGGGGTGAGGTTGGAGCCAGCCCCATGAGGAAAAGGCTGGACTGGCAGACCAGAAGACCACAGCTCACCTCGTGGATGGTTCTGCTCTTCCATTTGATAAGGGTTTGGGCAATTAGTTTGCTTTTAAAAAAGCATGTGACAAACTGGGTCAACAAAGGCTCCAGACACATTGTTCAAGTAAGTGCTGATGTGTCAGAATATTGAACAAATGCCCCACATAGCTGAAGGAGAAGCTTCCAGGAGTGCCCATGCTTAGAGCCAAAAAGGCTCTGACCTTTTCCCTCTGCATAAAAACCTCAGAAATTAACTTTGCTCTGATCCCCTCCAGCCTGTTCCCTGGGAGATCTCACAGCAAATGTGTTTTATGCTGGTCAAGAGATACCATAAAGCTTCATACCTCTCTCTATCAGAGCACAGATAAAAAGGATAAATTGCCCTGAGAAGAGCAGCAAAGGTGTAAGACAGTGACTTACCAGATGGTAACTAACCTCCATAAAGCCTGTCAAATATGACAAATCCCTGTGCTTCCCTGGATCTCTCTTGTATCCCCTGGCACTCCTCCTTCCCCTAGTCCCCACAGGAGGCACCTGATGCAACATTAGCCACCCTAAGTAGGTGCCAGAGAAGAACAAATCTCAATTTGCTTTTTGTTAAGAAGTCTTAAGAGCTTTTTTCCCGCATGGGACTCAGTTTATCCCTACTTGAGATCATGGCAGAAGCTGAGGAGACTCCTCATCTTTTCCAGCAGCCACCTCTCCTGGAGCAACCCAGGCTCTCCTGCTGTCCAGTTTTGCTTAGATGACTTATGAATTAACAGATAAAAGTGAGTGATTCCAAAGTCAAAAGAAAGATCAGTCAGAGACCAAAGGAAGCCAGCCAGAGGATGTAAATCCAATTAATATTGAGCTTATAAAATAAGGCTTATTACACTGTCAAGTCTCCCCCACAGAAACAGCCTGACAGAGCAGAGTTTTGTTCTATTGACTGCTCTCTAAGCCAAGCCATGGTTTAGATTAATATATCAGATCATTTACATCTTGTTACTGGCTCACTGAGGAGTAATAAATGCAACTATTACACCTCATCCCTATTCATAGTCTTGCATGCAGATGAACTTCATGCTTTATATTGACAGGCAGAGAAGTCCAGAGGAAAAGAAAGAATCCAGTTCATTTCCAGATATTATTGTGTGCACGGAGGATTTCTGCTACTGCTGTCTGCAGCAGCAGAAAGGCTGGTTTGTCAAGCAGCAAGCATTTTACAAAGGGTATTATGGAAATGACTGAATAATTCTGCATAAATTAAGCCAGATGTTAACTATTCTACCATTTCCTACTACACTCATCAGAAGGAGCTGCAGGGTAGAAGCCCAACCTCGAAGCAGTTCATACACTGATGTTGGCTAGAAGGGACAGGGAATGACATATTGGGGTTCCTCAAGCTATCCACGAGTCCTCTGTTTTCCCTAAATGTCAGCCCTTGGGGTCTGAAATTCTGAAAGCAGAATTTGGATTTATTGCTTGATTTAAGACTCCAGCTCTCACAAGAAGGAGGGGGTAAAAAAAACCCTGACTGGCTCAGAGAATTTACCATGAGTCCCTGTGTGCTCCCAAATTGGACCCAACTACTCTTTCCAATGCCAGGAAGCTCTGAGCTGCTGCAGCCCCTCTTTAGTGGCTGGAGGGCTCTGCAGAGCTCAGCCTGAGCCTCTCCTGGCTCCTGTGCTCAGGCCCAAGCACTGCAGATGTGCTCCAGAGCCGCAGAGCCAGCGCCAAGGAGCTGCAGCTCCTCCAGGTCTCTACAGGCAGAGCTGGCTCTGCCCAGAGTGGAGAGAGAAGTGACAGCATTTCTACTGCACCAGAAGTTAAAGGGGGGAAGTTAATGAAGAACTGATCAGTTCCACATCAGCTCTGGGCTGCACTTCCCAATGCAGCAGTACAAAGTCTATTTTTCTGTTTTTCTTGCCTCTCACCCTCCCATGGCCCCGATGCTTTCCCCATTCAGGAACTCCAGGTCTTGTTTCTTCTCCTGAGAGACACCCAAATCGTAACTCTATTCCAAACTCAGAATGATGGAAGAGACAGTAACAGTGATGTGTGTGAGTACGAAGGAATGAGGAAGACAGAGGGAACAGGAACCAATTACCCACAGAGTGTCCTCTCCCATCTGGAGTGACAGGCAGAGTGCAGAAGGAAAGAAACAGATATTAGTCAGGCATAACTGTTGCTGAAGCAATTCCCCAGGACTAGCAGCTCTGGTTAACCATTTCCATTTGTCTCATGGGCAGACAGACACTCCTGCCAGAAACACAACCTGGATCCACCTTACAGGACAGTCACCAACAGCCCCACAGAGGAGAGGACCACGCTAATAGAGCTGTCAGCCCCACTCAGGCTGAAATGCTCACTGTGAAGGTGGGGTGGACAAGGGCTGGCTCTTGATGGTCCAAGGGGATTTGTGGCACTGCAAACGCCTCATCCTCATCCTAAAGTTGGCAGCTCTGCCTCTTGCTGAAGAGCACCAAGGCTCTGCCCAGGATGAGGAGCTGCCAGCTTCAGGAGATGAGCAGAGGATGAACAGGGAGGCTCAGCCCCCAAACACATACAAGTTCTTCAAACAGGAATTCTCTTTATTCCCTCCAAACCTGTCCTGCCACAACAGCACCCAAGCGGCCATATGGGTTTAAAGAAGAGGTTGGGCTCAAGCCTGTATCAATTAAACCAGTGCCATCACCTCTTCTCAAACTGCATCAGCACCTTTACTTTGTACAAGTTGGCTCGGACGGCGCCGCAGCTGCTCTGCAGTTGGAGAGCCCTTGCCCTGCAATTCCAGCCCTGTGGAAGCAGTTATGCTGACTTATGAAGTGTAGCAATGCTGGAGTTACTGCATTAGGAGGGTTTATTTGCATCTTAACAGCAGCTTGTAATGAAGTGACTCTGCTGAAGTGTTCATGTGATCCTGAGGGGCTACAGTCACTTCTGCAAAATGACGTGAGGCTTTTAGAGCATCGAAAAATAACAGGGAGGGTGGAGCCAGGGACAGAAGCTTCAACAGCCACTGCTCAGCAACTGCCTTGCCTTGTGTCTACAGCATAATCAGGGCTTCCAGGGCAGCTGTGCATTCTGTGGACCACAATTCATGGGTTAACAGGGGCCAATTGCTGCCTCCTTGCTCGCTCACACCACAAATCAGGAGTCAAGCACCACAACAGCTCAAGGTGCTGCCTGCACTCAGGAACACAAGGCATTTATTTCCCTACCAGGAACGGGGTAAGGTGCTGAGAGCAGGGCTGCTGGCAGCCCCCTTGGGGCAGGCTAATCCTGTCAGAGAGCCCTGAGCTGCAGGACTGACCATGTGCATGGGCTGCAGGGATCTCACTGCAGACACCACTGTGGCTCATACAGCAGCATTGGAGTGCCTTGTTTGCTGCCTGTTCTATGTGTTTGCACACCAAACCAGGCTTGCAGAGCAAAAAGGCTGCTCTCCAAACCAAGGACAGCTGTGTCAAAGCTGCTGGAGGACAGGCCACGCTGCCAATACCATGGTCACCAGTTTCACTGCACTTGCTGCTAACTCTGCTGAGAGATTTTCATCAGCAAGCAAAACTGAGTCCTAACCATTTTCATTCTCCAAAGAGTAAAAAACAAGCAGCTCACAAAGCTCTAGCAGTCCTATGACTGCTACAAGAGATTTGAATCAGATATGAATGAGTAACTCACCAAAATAGCTCATTTTCCAAACCAGTCCTGACCCAGCAATGGACACGTGTCCTTTGTCAGGAATGTTAACAGATTCCTTTGTAGTTCACCAAACCTCAACAGCCCAGATGAAAGGAGTCACTCAGCTCCTTGTCAAAGGCTGCAGGAGCACTCTGGGAAAGCACCACATCCACTGCATAAATGGATGCTGGGGCTGACCCGGCACAGACACGCTCCCACTGTAGTTCCAGGAAAAGGTAAATGAAGTAACTTTCCTATGATTATACACAACAAGTCACTTGCAGAGCCCAGAGAGGAATGTGGCAGCCAGGGCAGACTGGAGGTCACTTTGGGGCTTTTTTCCAAAACATTGGTGAGTCCCTAATCAGCCCCAACACTCTAAGGTGTTGTCCATTGAGGCAAGACTGAATTCTCCACTTGAAAGCAGTCAGACAGGGAGGGAGTGACACCAGCAGCCCCTGCTCACAGCCTTTGGGATGTGACAGGCACTTCAGACTGCTAGAACAGGGCTTTATTTCTAGGCTGCCAAGCCTATGGTGCCTGGAGCTCAGGGTGAGCTGGTGCTCAGCTCCCACCCTCCATCTCACTGTGGTGGTGCGACACAGCCCTGAATTGTGTGGAACAGATCCTTGGGGTCAGAGCCCCCAAAATCCAGCCTGATTACACAGAGGGGCATAGCCCCATCTGGAACAGCCCAAATCAGTCCAGGTATTACAGAAAACTGGGGATATTCAGTGTTTATCAAACAGCTTTTCAGTTTAGGACATAAATCAACCTGACCAGCTGCCAGTCTCGAATCAATAATATTCTTGTAGATGAGTGGCTAGAGTATTAAATAAAATCCTTACATAACAGACAATCCAAGCCTGTCCATTCCTGCAGATTTACTGCTCTGCCCCTGGAGCCAGCCCTCCTGGCTCCTGGCCACAGTGCCCTGCTCCCATTCAATGTGGGGGCTCCCAGGAAGCACAATGTGGCCACAGAGCCCTCCTGCTCCATGGATCTGCAGAACAAATGAACACACAACAAGGTTTAAAGGCAAAAATGTCATATCAGCACAGACAGACATCCTGCAAAGCACTGCATCATTGCATAGGAGTTGGGAGAGTGACTGGAACCTGCAGGAAATTCAGCCACTTGAGGGGAAAAAAAGCATCAGGTTCCAGCTCTCGGGATGCACAGCTCTGCACTCAGCACTCTGCTGTCCAGAGGTTTTGTTTCTCCCCCACTAGTGACTGGTATGGCTACTTTACACTGTGGAGCTGGAGAGCCCAAACAGTTTTGTAAAGTGGGCTTGGTCATCATTTTATAGAAAAAGAAAATTGAGCACAGAAGAACAAGATCTGCCCAGGGTGGCAAATGGGCACAACCTGTTCCCTAGAAAACAGCTCTCCCCAAGTCCCACAGCAAATCTGCTCTGCTTATAGCAATGCTCTTGTACCAAAGGTCCTTTTTCTCCTCTTTCTATTTGTTAACACATGCTCAGCATCTGTGCATGCATGTTACATTTAATACTAATTACAGAAGTCACTATAGAGATAAAATAAGATTTACTCACTAAAGAAATTAACCTCTCAAGCAGCTGGAGCCTCACTGGTCACGGGGATGAATGTCTAGCAATGCTGAGGACGATTCAAATGAACAATATTAATTTGGTGTTTATGTGGTTTTACACCACACAGTCTCTATTTAAATGCCTGGAATTAAAATAAACCCCCACAGTTTTGGAAGTGGAAATACAGAATGGCATTTTCCTTGGAAGTCAATGCTGCTGTTGGTCTTTCTGGGTTAGTCCCCCTGGGACTTTTACTGCAACAACATCCCTCTGATGAGACACCCCTCCAAAGACAAGGGGGTAGAAGAGGGGATCAACAGATGCCACTGCGTGGGTGTAACAAACTGGCTGAGATCCTGCCAGCAGCCTCTGCCAGACCTCCAGCTGCCTTTGAGGCACTCACAGGACTGAGGCAATGTCACCATCACAGAGTGTGCAGCCTCGGTGTGTCCAACAAAGCAGGGGAAGAAATGTATTAAAAAAACCTTAAGGAGTACCAGAAAGGGAAATTTCAAAGCAGAACAATTCAGGCATTGCTGCCCCCCAGGTGTTTTTGATCCCTGGTGAAGAGCTCAGCCCTTCTTCAAGGGGCACAGTGGGATGCATCACCCCACACACAGAAGTCAGGCCTGTGGGATCTGCAGTTTGAGACTGATTCTGGCACAGCACAGATGTGGTTTAATATTAGCCTGAGATCCAAATGCCAATCCTCTTGGCAAGCCCTGCAGCCCAGGACACTTCCCAGCAATTTGGGTAATACCAGGTTAGGGTTAACCCAGCTTGAGACTTGTTGAACACGAGCCCACAGCAACAAACAAACATTCAGATCCCCATTCACTCGCTAATTAAGCTTATTATCCTAGAATAATTTAGGTTGGAAAAGACCTCCACACCATTACCAGCACTGCCAAGGCCACCACTAAACCATGCCCCCAAGTGCCACATCTACACGAATTTTAAGTGACCCCACCACTGCCCTGGACAGCCCATTCCAGTACTTGAAAACCCTTCTGGCGAAGATCGATTTCCTAATATTCAATTTAAACCTCCCCTGGCACAAGCAGAGGCCATTTCCTCTCATCCTGTCACTTATTCCTGAGAAAAGAGACTGACCAAGGGAAGGAAAAGCTGGAGCTTTGATGCAATAACACTCCAATAGAAAGCATCCACCTTCAAAAACCGCACTAGGATTCAGAATTTGTTTTTAGTGCTTCCCCATCTACTCAGCTGAGAGAGCGCTGGCCATGCAGCCCCAGGCACAGCTACTCCCCATCCAGACAGGATCATTTTGTCAGATCACACTCCATAACCCCACGGATGTACTTAAGGCTTGAGAAAAGTATTAAGTAAAAGCTGGGTACCATTTCAGCTAACAGCTCCACTGTCAAAGCAGGTCACTAAATTAAGCCCATTAACGCCAGCTGCGAGACAGCTCTTCTCCCAAAACCAAGTTTTAGGTCTGCTGTGTCCATTTATTTGTGTGACACTAATGAGAAACAAAGGGTTATGGTGAGAGGCCTGGAAGGCAGCACAGAGGAATTTAAGTGCAAACCATCCTGTGGCACCACAGGCAGCACCACCTTCTGCAATGCCTTAATTCCCAATCCCAGGTTTTTAGAGGCACGTTTTGCAGGGCAGGGAAAGGCTGCACAGGTCACTGCTCTGGGCTCACTGTCTGCTTTCCCAGCAAGCACAGCTTGACCATTTTGCTAATCCCCAGTTAGAGCAGCGTTCCTGCTAACCAAACAAAACTCTGATTAGAAAGTGCAGAGCCTACAGCACCTCTGACCTCTGCAAGTGCCAGTGCCACTAAGGGTTAGATTGTTTCCAGCTCATTAGCCCATGAAGCACTGGAGCTAGAAATGGGTTTAACATTTGCTATAATAATTTTATGGCAGCTTAAAAAAATATATATTTGACAGATAAGGATTTGTTGAACTGGGATTCATCAAGCTGCCTCCTACCTCTGTTATTCAGAGCTTGACTCAGAACTGAATGTGCACCTAAACCAGGCAGAGATAACCCAGCCCAAGTCACCACAAGCCAAACCTCAAGCAAGACAAATCCACTGCAGGTCTGAAGAACACCCAGCATGTCCACTGGGCAGTCTTACTCGATTTACATGGTGCAAATATACCTAGAAGTGCTTCTCACCCCAGTGGGGAAGCCAGCAGGGAGCTGGGGATCTGTGTACTGTGCTCCCTGCCTTGGGAACAGTTCCCAGGATGATCCTTTCAGTCACCACTCCTCACTGATGGGCTGCCACCAGCCCAAAAACAACAGCACTGACCTCTCTCCCCTGCTGCTGCCTGCTCACTAAGTGATTTTCTCATTGCAGCTCCTGCCCAGCTCACTCCCCAGAGCAGAAGGGAGGTGTGATTGCACCCACTGGAGCCTGACCCTGTTAGTGCCAGGGCAGGTGCCTTGTGAGCAGTGCTGGCACAGGGAGGACTGCACAGAGAGCTCCCTCTTGACCTCACTGCAATTAAAATGTCACTAATATTAAACCATGACATGCTCTGGAGAATACACAAATGGGAAGGCACAGGGTTACAGCCTGAGAGCTTTAGCACTGAAATTCAGGAGGGCTAGGAATTGGGTGGAATAAATGCCTTCTTGAAAGGGAACCTGATTTAAACAGGAAGCAGTGAAACAATTTTACATCCTTAAAACAACTTTTTGGTTTTCTTCTACAGACAGAAAAGGCACAGAACAAATATATCCACTGACCATGGGAATTCTACAGCATGCAGCAACACTCATGGTAGAGCAGGAAAAGCCTGCTGAAAGTTAGTACAATAACTCTGCTTAAATCCTCCTGGAGTTTCAGGACTCAGCACTCGGAGCTCGGCTCACTGAGCATTAAAAGCACAAATGATCAAGGCTTTGCAGAGATAAGCACAGCTCCAATTATCTCCCATCAGCTAAAGAGGATGTGCTGCTTACCAAGCTGTCCAGCCCTCCTCCCAGCAGGTCCACAGCACCCATCTGCATGGAGGACACTTGGGGCACATTCACGGGGGGCCCCAGGTCCAGGTTGAGGAGGTCACCCAGGAGGTCACCCTGGGAGGGGATAACTTGTGGCTGCTCCAGGTTGGTGGTGGTTGTGGTGCCCACGGGGCTGTCACCAGCATCAGTGCTGTGGGGGGAGAACAAGAAGCAGAAAAGACAAATATCAGACACCTTTGGTCTCCAGTTCCAGGTTCCCAGAATGGGGAAACAGCAAGAGGTGGCTCAGCAGCAGAGGCCAGGCAAAAGGTGGTCCCAGCAGCTGATGTGGCCACTGTCCTGCACCAGGCAGGGTTATGGCACGTGGCTCTTCAGCCCTTTGAGCACAAAGGTTTTCCTTGCTTTGTATTTGGTTTTCAGCCCAGCAAAGGGAATCTTGCAAGGGGTGAATCCTACTCACCCTGAGAATCCCAGACACCCCCCAAAACAGAGGGCCATGGGTACTACATGGGCTGCAGAACTGAAAATAAGCATTTCCTACCTCAGAATAAACCTACAGAGATGATTTTCAACCCACTGGGCCACAGAATGACATGAAAACACGGGAAAAAAATAAATAATCCAGATTTCCTCAAAGATCCAACACTGATAAAACCCTTGAGCCCTTACCCTAACCAGTGCAAACTCCACCACTTCCCTCAGATCTAGATTAATCACCTTCTCCTGACCAGCAACAAGGTCCATCCGTCTTTTCTAATTGAAAAACTCAATCTAAAATTGATTCCTCCCTTCTATCAATAATTTCCTTTCCTCTGAGTTAGCAGGCGTGCTAATTACTAGTCTAGAAACACTCATTATACAGCTTCCAAAATTTATCATCATATGTAGTCTGGCTACCTTTTCTATCTTTTATATTCATTTGTCAGTGAATTTGATAATGAGGAGAGGGTAAAAAAATAACTGTAGCTCCTGGAGAACTCACGACAATGTATTTATTCTTTAAATCCAGAGATGCTCCTATTTTAGATAATTAAACCCCATTTTACACCCTGTTTCCAGCAGTAACTGATAAAATGATTTCTAGCTCATGTTACTGCAGCCAGCAGGTAACTGCACACAATAGCTGTGGAAATTAGTGTTCTGGCAAGGTGTTTAACACCAGGGCTGTTCTGCAAGCACTGCAGCTCCTGATTCTGAGCAGCCAAAATTCCCTTATCCTTATTCAGCTATTGAGGGGAAAGATGCAGCCACAGAGTATAAGCTGCTCCCAATTCCAGTGCCAGGAGGAAAAGATAGAGCATAAGGAGTGCAGAATGAATTAGTTACCAGGCAGCAGCAGGAAGGGTTGAAAGCTTCTTTGCATTAAAAGCTTCAGAGCCTCAATAGCACTAATATTAGCTGTCCTTTCTGCTGCTGCCTTCAGCAGGGAGAGTGCTGAGTGTGCTGAACTGCTCACTAAAGCATTCCTGAGGAGAGGTGGTGACTGTGATCCACTCCCACCCCCAGCCTGGGAACAGGAACAGCCTCTCCAAGAGAGGCACAGCACAAACCACTTGGTTCCTTCCCAGGATATAATCCCTCTAACACTCCACCCCTTCAACACTTACTCATCCTTCTCCTGATGGAGACACAGAAATCCCTCTGTGTCTTGTGTAACTGCTCCTACCCCAAAGCCCAACAAGAAATTAGGAAAGGACAAAGCTAAGTGGGTTTGCTTTAAAAAAGCAAAACCCCAAAGCTTCCATTTGTGGAGAATGAGTCTCTTTAGAGAGATTCCTATAAACAACTTTGCATTTTCTTTGAAAGAAAAGAAATTACTTCTTTATTAATTATGTGGGTTAAAAAGGGCAAAAAGACTTGATACAAGATTTCCCCCTTACAGTTTTGGGTTTGGCCATGTGAATTGGAGATTTGGCCCTATGAGTTCAGCCCCCAGCAGTTCCCAGATGTTGGGAGTCACCAGGGATGCAGAGCCTGAACCAGAACCAAAAATTTCCTGTAGCCACTTGTGAAATAGGGAAATAGAGACCTCTGCCCAAGTCTAACCAGACTTGCTTCCCCCAGGAGCCCTGTTAACATCTCCCCAAATTTCCCAGCTGAATTATGGCTGAGCAGGGGTGGTGGGAGCCACCACAGGAAGAAACACTGCCAAGCAATCAGACTTCTCCCCCACCCTCAGGATACATCTGCAGCTCTGTGACACTTGGGCTCACTGAAGAGGCAGGAACATTTCACTAACTGTGAGCTGTTCAATGGCTCTGCCCATCAGCTGAGAGCCACAAGAAACCCGTCCTATAGAGCTTTGAATGGAAAATAAATGAATCAAAATGCCACGGAAGTGTGTTCTGTCAACCAAAATTCCACCTAGGTTTATACCCAGGGAAGCACCACTCAAGGCAACGCTGTCCTGACTCTCTTAAACCACATTCACTGTGGACATCTCCCCATTCCCACCTCACAGTGCCATCAGTCTTTATCACATGGGTCAGCCACCAGAATGGTCATTGGAGGGCAGGAGTTGTACAGAAAAACACCTCACCTCAACTGGTTGGACTTATCTTTAAGTGGACACCCTTAACTTGCCTTAAACTGATGCAGAAAACCCCAGTAATGGGGTGTCTTGAGGTGAGCCCACATCAGAGAAGCCTGGTGTGCCATTAAATTAACCCCACACATTTTTTTGATTTACCACTGCATCAGCATGATCAGTGAGCAGCACGCTCTGCTGAGCACCCCTCAGACCTTCCCACAGCTTCCCACTGCTGACTGAGGCCTGGAGGCTTGTTTTCTGGATTTTTTTGAAGCAATGGTTCTGCCAAAGTCAGAAAATATTTAAGGTCAGCAGACTGAGCATGAGCAATGGGAGTCAAGCACGTACACGGTACACGCAAGAAGATAATAAACTGCTCCTTCAAAAAGCTGGATTCTCTGAGCTAAATCCCCTAAAATGCTATTTTCTGTAGTGACTTGGAACAACAGTGTACAGTGAAGCTGGTAAAACCAAAATTCAAAGCTACCCCAGCTCATTTTGAGACAAATCTTTGATTAGGAGAGATAGGAAAGTGGTCACTGCTTTTCCTGTCCAACTGGTAGATTTGTGCTTGCTGATTCTGGGTCAGTGCAGCCAGACTTGATTTCATAGGCAGGGAAAAAACAACTCAGCTTCCCAAAGCCAGTCACCACAGAAATAGCTTTAGTTGCTAAGAATAGCAGAGAAGTGGTGTCAGAAAATAGCAAAGAAGCAGCATCGCACACTGATTTATCAGTGCAACAGCAAAAAATAGCACTCCAAATGTCACTTTGGGAATATTATTAAGAGGTAAGCCTGGCTACTCTGCCTCTTGCTGCAAAATACACTCATTTTTGTAATTAATACCATTAGGGAAAATAGCAAACTGCTCACCTGAATGAGGGACCACGGGAACAGGCCCAACAGCCACACGGCCCCAGCTGGGACTAAGGCACTGCCTGCTCTTGCAGAACTAACCTGCTGCCACAACTGGGATCCCAGGGAGGCATCAAAGCACTGGGCAACGAGCCAAAGCATTTCCCCCACCTCCCAAATGTCAGGCAGACCATCTCTAGTCTACCCCTTTTCTTTTAAGCCCTAACAGTGATGGGGCTTAGACAGTGGCTTTTGCACTCCCCTTGCTTTACAGGCACCAAGTGACAAAGGGAGTTTCACCAATCCTTCTCCATTTCATGTTGCAGCAGTGAAGGATCCCTGTACTTGCCTGCTCCAGGAAAGTGACCCTGCATTCCAGGAGACAGGCTCCTAAAGCTGGGCTGTTGCTGAAGCAAAGCTCCTACCAAATCACCTTCTGAAAGATGCCTGTTCTCACTCTAGTCCTCCTTGCACCACTCATCCAAAGCTTCTGCTTTTCTACTCAAACTCATGTCAAGAGCACTTATAACCAATGTCTTCTCAAAGAACATCCCAGCTTCTCCTCACACAGGAACTTTGGTACTTCCTGTGTCTTTTGACCCAGGACCTCAGAAACTCCATATCTGGGATTACATTCTGCACGAAACAGCCCCTTGAATGACCTGCAAACTATCAATAAAATCCCACTAAAGTGTTCTAGAAGACTTTTGCATCTTTTGGACTGTTTTCTAGAAAGAACCAACCAACCATGATCCCCAGGGCTGCCTGAGCTCACCTCCCATGGTGGATTGGCAGGTGCTTGCGGTGGATGCCGTGGCTCCCCTCCACGAAAGCATTGGGTGGTTTGTGGTACACGGAAGCCAGAGATCCAATGTGGCAGATCAGCTCATCCAGCAGGGTTGGCTCAATCAGATCAGTCTCCTCAGAAATCAGTGGCTTTTCTGAGAGCACCACTTCCTTGGCAGTCACTGGATCCGTGGAAAGAAGGCGCCAGTAGATGTAGCCACGATCCCGCAGGTCTGGGTTGTCAGAATCCTGAGACAAAGCAATGCATCACTCACAGGGCTGAAGTGAACTAATACTTGTAATCACTTCATTCTTCCAGCAGTGATTCTGCTGGATTAAAAAACCCCAACCAGCCAGCAGCCACAGCCACCAAACTCAAAATGATGTTACAAACTGCTTGTTGAGATGAACATCTTAAAATTAAAAACACAAACTGAAAGCATTAATGCCTGACTTCCTGCTCAGCTGGTCAGGGAGCAAAAAGCCCAGGATTTACATCCCACAATTGCTCCAAACTACAGAGCTGCCAACTGCTTTCCAAACTTTCCTGCCACTAAGTGTTAGGAGAAATCCAGGAGAAAAGAACATGAGTAGCAATGACTGTTGCATACTAAGAGCAGACACACAATACTGCAGAATCCAAGATTCCCAGAAATATATGGCTTACCCAAGGGCACTGCTGGACAAAAAAGATGCTGCAGAGCCACATCTTAATAAGCCATATTCCTTATAGCAAAAGAGATCTTATTTATCCTGCCTTTTAGTTATCTAATGAAGTATGGAGAGATGCTAATGATACACACTTAGGATACTTCATCAGTTCTCCAGCTGTCAATAAGACCCTTGTTTTATTGCAGATACTTTTGCCTCTGCATGAAGTGCTAATTATTTCTCTCCTCTTTGAGCAGCTCTGCCCAGAGTAGCAAAGTGAGTGGGGATGGTTTGCTGATAATGTTCTAGGGAGAGGGAGGTGCTGTGGTTTTATGTTGTAGTGAACTGTTCATGGAAACAAAAGCTCAGATTTTTAATCCTCACATCAGCAGAGTAAATGTTCCTGAGGGTTTTTTTTCCCTATAAAATTCCAGCAAAATACTGTACACCTCACCAGCCTGCCTCTAGGCATTTCTTTTTGTCTTCTGTGCTCTCATTGCTGCTGCTGACCTGTTAGAACCTGCATCTGCCTTCTGCCTCAAGACATTCTCAAACCTCTTCTTGGAATGAGACTGAGCTGAGCTCATTTTGCTTGTAAGGACCTAAATAAATCTCTCTGTTGTCTCCCACATTGTCTCTGCAGAGCTGGTTTTGTTTGATGGTAGAATTGTGGACCCTTTATGCCCTTTTGCCCTTACCAATCCCTCCCAGATTCTGCACTCAGGATCAGGCAGGGTTTCTGCAAGGGCACACACGAAAGGCCACATTCTCCTACTTGCACCTACAGATTCAAGGCTGTCTCCTTCTTCCCACAGCCAAAAAAAAACCCCACACTGGAAACTGAAACCTAGTGAAACAAGAGGGTCAAATCTTTCCCAATTTCTCTCCCCTCCAGGGTCTAAATGCACCCCTGGCCAGTTCAGCTGCTCACCCATGACTGCCCCACAACAGCAATGCAGAGGTCTGAGACCTCAATTCCTGTATTTCTTCCCTCCTCAGCTGCTCCATTGCTATTTTTACCAGTGTTGGCTGGATGAAGCTGGCTCCTGCTACAATCACACCTGCAAGTCTGCTGTGCAGACAAACCCTGAGACACTCCAAGTGCAACAATACCTAAGCTGGGGAAAGAAACACACGTGTAATTACTCTCCCACTCAAGTGAAAAACACCATCTCTACCTAGAAATCAGACCTTGAAGCATAAGGTTTTTCAGTGTTTTACAGCCAGTTATCCTACACTGACTTATTATTCATATAAAATACAAAAAGCCAGACTGAATCAACATTTGTGACAAATAGAGGGAAAAAAAACCAGACGCCTGCTATATTCTGAGGGTGCCATCAAATGTTTTGTGACTCAGCACAGTGGGTTTTAGCACTTAGTACCTTTCTTCTGTTGGCTCAGACAAATGATACAGCGTGCCCTTGGCCCACTCCTCTCTGAAGAGCAGCTCAGATCCTGCCTAACAGCAGGTTTTGAAGCAAGAAAAGCAGGTCATGGGTTTGGTGCTGCTGACCAATGCAAATCCCCAAAGGAATCAATAAAAGGTTGAAGTGCAATAAGTCCACAGCCATGATTTCTTGCAGCAAAGAGGCTCAAAAAGACCAGCAGATGATTGACTTCAGGTTTTCTACTCAGGAACAATCACAGCCCATTCAGCTGGCAGACTATTGTTATCTCTTGACACAGCAGGTCTGGAGAGGAGCTGCTTTTTTTGGGCACTTTACCCCAGTCATTGCAGCCAAGGAGTGTAGGAAGCTCAGCTGAGATCTTACCCACCCCTGCCACCAGGACATCTCCACTTCTGTCTTCTAGAACCACGGCAGTTGTGTCTGCTAGCTCGAGCCCAGCCTTGCCTGCAGTGATCTGAGCTCATAACTCAGCACCTCATGCATAATGAATCCATGATCTTAACCCACTGCTACAGCCTCCAGCAAAGCTGCCACCTTGGTTGACAGCATCCAAGTACAAAGGAAAAACCCCAAACTTCAGTTCTTTCTTTTTCATAGCACTGCTTAAACTTTGCTGTTCACAGAACAAAGTCTTTGCCAGGCTCTTTCCCTCTGTTATAGCTCCAGATGTTTAAACTGCAAGCTACCTTCAAAGAGAAAGAATTTTGGTTTCTTGCTAATTCTACACTGTCCCTAATTTTCCATTTAGTGAGTGAATGGGGATGGAATTCAGACAAAGCAAGAGCTAAGAAGGAGAAAGCAGATTCCAGATAATAACAGGCACAGAGCAGTTTTTAAACAGAGTCTCTCTGGGAGAGAAGGGAACACCCTTGAACCCGACCTACTGCAAAGCTGACTGGCCAGGCAGATGGGAGCCATCACCCAGCAGGCCAGCACAGTCTGCAGGGCTCTGGGTCACTGGATACCTGGGCTTACCTGTGTGGCCAGGCTGAGGACCTGCTGGACCAGCTCCTGTGTCTCAGAAGGCTTTTTCAAGAACAGCTTCACTATCGCAGTCAGGAGGGTGAGCTGCACCTAAGAGAGAGGGGCACAGGAGAGATTAAAAATTCATCCATGTTTTAGCAACATCTCCCAAGTCTCCACATCCTTTACTGATATAAAGCATAAGATTTCAGTTTCCTCACAGCATTACACTATTCTTTGCCAGTGAAACACAGGATAATGAGACTCAGACTCTTGCCTGTTGCAAAACACTGTCACAAACAAGTTCCTGAGCAGCACAATGAGGTTTGTGTTGATGCCATGATGATTTTTGTCTTAGCCCTGTTATACCTTTTTACAACTTCTGTCTTCTCAGTGCTTTTTGCCTCAGTTCTTGGCCTTGTTTGTTCAGCCAGGAGATGAAACATTTTAGAAGCTTTGTAGGTAGGGGTCAGAGTGCCCCAGACCCCAAGGTCCTCTCCAGAGCACATTTTGTAAACTGAGATAGAACCATCCAGGGGAAGGTTCTTTGGGGAGGGGGCTCATTCAAGCCTCTCATTAGGGAATTTTTGATTGATATGCTAAGTAGTAAGACCTATAATGTTATACCAGCTCTTTTGGGGGTGGGTATTGTGCATTGAGGTGTATTCAACCTGGGCATAGTACACCTAAGGATCCTTAAAATAAATATCAAATTAAAATCCATTTTTCACTTCTAACCATGTCTGACTCTTGATTTCAAGACCAGGAAAAGGCATCAGTGTCATATTGTGATGCACTCCATCACTATTCCTCTAAGTTCTGATCCCCAGTACAGCCCTTCCCCCAAGAAATATGCTTCATCCAGAACACTTTTCAGTTCTGTCTTGTCCTTCCAAAAAGGGAAGTTTTGGAGATGTGGACAACAAAGCAAAACTGCAGATTCCCAAGAGTTTTATTTCAGCCCAGTACTGAAGCTTTCACTGACAGATATTGTCTGACCACTGCAGTAACATTTACTGCCCATCCCACAAACACACTGCATGAAACACTACAGATAAGATGCACACTGCAACTTTACCTGAGTACTTTCATCATGGAAACCCTCCAGGAAACTCTCCAGCAGCTCATCTGCATTGTCAATTCTTTCAGCATATTCGCCCACTATCCAGATCATGGCAGCTCTGGCATCTGGCTCATCCAGGGAATCCAGGTTCTCACACAGAGTGGCAATGATGCTTTCATACCTGGTTTACCAAAGTGCAGGTGGATTACTGGGGTGAACTGGACTTGTTTTACTCCATTCCTGCCCATATCATTCTGCAGAGAATTCTGCATTGAATTCATGTTTTATATTTATACACAACAAGCAGCATTTTCATTCAACTATAGAAGATATTCCCAGGCTTTTTTTTCCCCCCAAGCTGAGCACTGAAATCTCACAGAGTCTTTACAGTTTAATCTATCAGCAAGGCCACCCAGATGTGGAGTTCAAGATGAAGCTGCCTCCCTTTCTGTTTGCTAATGGGAACGTTTGATCCAACAGTTCAGGCCATGAGTCTGACTCAGATCCTGCAGCCTCGCTTGAGGCTTCAGCCTGGTAGCTCTAAACTGGCTATTACACTCCCTCCAAGGCTTCACTGTAAACCAGACAATACCCCACAGTAACTCAGCTTCCCCTAATCCCATGTGTGGGTATCCCTTTTGCAAGCAGGGAATTTCTGAGATTTACAGCAGGAATTGCCAGGGAGGCCTGCAGATGTCCCATCTTATTTTTTAGGTAATCATGAAGTCTCTGCTGAAAAACATTGCTGCAGTTCTGTGGCTGAGGAGACAAAACCTTAGTGCACAACCAGCATAGGAGAAGCTGAGTTCTGTCCCCAGGACAGAGGGAACACTTGGTGGGAAAAGCCTGCAGTGTTTTGTTCAGCACAACCTGACTGGCATCTCGGGCCATGGGAGCCATGAACTTTCACAGTCTTGTGTGAGGAGACTTCTACACTTCATAGATTTCTAGAGGAGATTAGCAAAACCAGAATAGCCTGATGCTGTAAACTTTGTCATACTTTCCTTTTGGCATACTCTGCAAGAGCTTTATTGGCTTTTGATCCAGGCTCCAGCATGGAATGGTGGCGAAGGAAAACCTTTCAATTCAAACTAGTAACGAGCCAGGCTGACACTTCATCCAGAGCCAACACCTGAATCCTACCAAACTAGGAGAGGGATCACTGCTTCTGCCTTTGCTTCAGAGCCCTGGTAAGCTGACTTCTGCTCTGTTCTGATGATGGCAGACAAGTGTTTCCAAAACAATCTGAGGCTACTCCCACGTACTTGTTGGGGTACTTGCGGAAGATGTCTCTGATGACCACGATGGCCTCCTGTACCACGTAGTTGACCTTGGTCTGGATGAGGTCCAGCAGTGTGCTCACACAGCGCTCTGCAGATTGCTAGAGAGAGCAGAAAAACACAATTTAAAAAGCTGAAGAAACTCTCCTGCTCCCACAGCACACACTGAAGAACAAGGTGTGTGTATGAGAAAAGGCCCAGAGGGGGAAAACAAGAGGACAAGAGCGACCAACTCTGTCCAGAAAAGAACTACAGGTTAACAAAAGGTTGTTTGTCACACTGAGGACACCATCTGGCTCCTGTAGAAAGTAAGAGAAGCAACTGTGCCAGTAGATAGCTGGGTCACCACATGAGAGACCTTGAGAACATTGCCTACACTGCTATTTGTATCACCCTGGGGATGATACAGGCCACTGAATGAGCTCTCCGGGGCTTCCCATGAATCTGAAGTAATTCCCAGGCAATCAGAGCTGGAAGTTTTGATAGGGACTGCTGGAAGGTTTCTAGCAAAGCCAGAAGGCAGGAGAAAACAGTGTTGTCAAAACCAGCAGCAAAAAGCAGCTCCCAGCAGCAACAGGTTCAGTATTTTTGGGGTGAGGTCACTTACACCGTGTGAATGTACAGCTAAAAATAGCAATTCAGCTGCTCCAAATGCAGCTTTCACATTAATTAGTTCACAATTCAGAGGCCCTGCAAGATAACAAGGACTGGACACCGTCATGCTCCAGGAACCCGGAGTTAGAGGCAGATAATTCAGGGAGGTCTATTCCCAAACAGCACAGCAAGGCAGGACATCACAGGAGCAACCAACTTCAGCACCAGAGAGGCTCAGATAAGGGCAGTGATTTGGTTATTAGCAGAGCACACGTGAAGCCTCATTACACAGCTGGTGATTAATGTGAGAAGCAGACTGCTCCCAACATTGCCAAGGCAGTCACCTTCGGAACACTCATAAAGGATTCGGGCTGGAGACAAACACTGGAGGGCACAAACAACAGCAGTGTAGGTGGATTTTTCAATTCCAGTGAGTTAACAGCCTCCTCGACTTACAGAGCACTTAAAGGCTGGGCAGGAGGAGGAGGAGTGAAATGGCATTTTAGTCACAGGAATCAGTTCTTAGAGAATGGGCAAAAATCTCAAGGACAAACCTCAAGAATTTGGGTCAGAGACTAAAACCTTCTGGCAATTTCCTGCCCTCGTGGGTATCTCACACAGGGCCTGTCAGCACAAACAGGCTGACATGGGGATCAGCCAAGGGAGGAGAAACCACAAACCAGCACTTGCTCTGTCTGCAAACTGGCAGTAAGTCATAAGACTCTCCCCTGAAATTCACACCACACAGAACAAAAATCCAATACAACTGGTGTCACAGTGAAGAGAGGCATCACATAAAGGTGTGTGATTGGTGTAGTATTTTTTTATGACACCTTTCCCTCCTTAGCAGAGCTTTATAGGTAGTGGCACTACAGGGGCAGTGAATGACAACCTGACAGTGTCCTGCTCTGATCCCTTCTGCTCCAGAAGGGATTTGAAGTCCCTTCCACTTCATGGGGACTGACCACAGACCTGGCTCCACACATTTTGACTTTGCTCACAGTGGGAGCCTTGCTCAAAGTTCTTGCAAGAGAGATGATTCAGAGCTTGAAAATTTCACCTCTTCATCTCAATAACTTTCATCTGGTATTTTAATGAGTGACCTGATGGGGGTCCCAAGGCCATTCTGCAGAACCTACAGCACCAGTCACTGCTGGCAACAAGCAGTGTCAGAGCCTACATCTAACAGAGCTTTAAGAGCTGCACAATTCAAGGAAAAGCAAATTAACGTTCAGGTTTTTTTTTCTTTAGACACTTCAAAGTGAGATTTTTTCCAGGAAAAGCACAACATCTACTCTGAAAAACACAGCAATGATTTTTAGCCAAAGTGTCCCTTGGAAAGTGAGCAGTGGTGGGCGCATGCCCAGAAGAGCAGTCCCTCCAACAAAACAGATCTCAGCTCACCCCATCCCTTGTAAACACACTGCTTTTTGAAGGTGGACACCCTTGGGGACAGCAGAGCTCTGCAAACTGATGAAAGAGTGCCCCAACTCAAACTGCTTTCAAGTTGGAGTGAGGAAGGGCAACCAACCAAAGTCAAAATTGCTTTGTTTGTCTGCAGAAACCAAATGAAAGCCCACAAGATTACTGAAGCAGCACACATCATGCTCAGCCATAAGCCTCAATGATTTCTAAGAACCAGGCTGCTGCCAGAGTCTCTTGGAGACGAGACAAATAACCCCTTAAGATGGCTCCTTCTGCTTCTCCTTTGCTCCAGAGGAATCCCTATTCTTACTGCATCCACTTCATTTCCTTTTCCCACAGGAGTGGTGCTTTTTTTCCTTACAATCAAAGCATGGTATGATGGTTTCCTGTAATGCTGTCACTGGAACAAACCAATTCACAAGGCAGACAAGTGTAGCTACACCAGAGTTTGCTGTAGATAAACCCAAGCCAACCCTGAGCTCAGCTATCAATAACCCAGCCCTGTCCATGCAAAATTATGATGTTCTGACATTCCCCAAAACAATGTGACTGCTCAAGCCTGGGCAACATCTTGCTACTTCAGTATGGGGATTGGTTCCATATCCCAAACCAGCACAATGAGCAAAGGTAACACCACGTTTGCTCTGTGATGCACCCTCAGCAGACAAATTTATTTCCTGTCTCACTCCCCTAGGAGTGACAATTAGACAAAAGATAGGATCCTTGAAGGCAGGGCTGAGGTGCTCTGTGAATCCTCATTCATCAGCAGCTCCCACTGGCTGTGTCCTGTGTCAAAAAGCAGATTTCTGAGCCTTGGGAACTTGGGCAGTGCTGGCTGTGAGGATGCTCTTCCATTAGTCACAACTCACAGTGCAAACAGCCTCTAGTAAACACAGCAAACACAGATGCACGGGGGACAGGGATTAATTTAGGGATGGGGACACTGCAATGAGTTGTTCTATATTTGCTCTCTTTAAATCTGGTTCTTGTCAGAGCAGGAAATAGACTTCACCCTTAGCAGCAGCATCTTCAATGGAGAAGTGCTAAAAATCAAGGATAAGATTACTGATGGAGAGGCACAATTACAATTAGAGGGTCACTGGGAATTACTGTTAGTCCTTTGTTTATCAAATATGATTGTTGTGGTATCAGGGATGGGGAAAAGTGTGGGGGATGAGAGCAGGAAAGGGTAACAACTTCAAAAAACACCTTGATGCTGCAAGAATACACCCCCCTCCATTCCATGTGGAACTGGGACAGACACATGGCCAAATCCTAGTAACAAAGTCCCTGCTGAGACCTAAAACAAATTCCCACCCCCCCCCAGCACAGCACTGCTACAAAAAGGGCTGTCACCAGCTCCTTTTAAACTTCTCTGTAGCCCTTTTCCATGCTCAGGGGGGTTTCCTGCTGTCACTGCTGTGGCTCCATGCATCCCTGCATGAGGCAGGGAAGGAGTGCTCTGGTGGTTTGAACTGCAGACATGAAGTAGAAGCAGCAGCCCGTGCTCCATGGGGCCATGCTTCAAAGAAAGCCTCTGGTAGTGACAAACCTGTGAGAGCTGAAGGAAGAGAGAGCTGCACAAAAGGGCAGTTGATTCTCTCCAGAGGACAGAAGTTGGTGTCCTCTGTGCACAGGCTTGCAGTACTTTAGCTGAAACAAGAGAATCCTGGGCACTGACACTACACTAAGCCAGGCATGATTAGGTTATTATTTAAATCTGCTGTCAGGCAATGCTCATGGGAACACACTTGAGCAAAAGCTAAATGAGCTCAGCTGAAATTAGAGCACTTATGTGACATTTTGCACTCAGTCATCAGTTTACTGCAAAGTACCAACACCACAGCATAAATCTTCCCTCTCTTCACAGGATTTCTGAGCTCCTGACAGGAGTTTCAGATTCACTTACAGGGAAACAAACAGAGATATCACAAAAAACCCAATATTCTGTTATGAGCACTTAGGTGGACGTTTCACCAGCAGAGGACATTTCAGACTTGTTTTGGGTAACTGCAGAGGTTCCTGGGAACTGCATAAGCATTGAGGCAAAAGGGAGCACACTCCAAATGAAGCCACAAGTTGTATGGATTTGCGTAAGTACAGTCACTCTGTTTGTATAAATTGCATTTAAGTGCCCCAAATCTCTGCAATTCTCTGCCTGTGTGCTCTGTTCTGCTGAAATGGAGGGGAGGGATGACACAAAATGTTTCGTAATACTGAGTTTCTCTGTACAATCTCCTCTTCTTCCCCCTTCAAAAGGTCAGGCCACAGCTATTAAAGGAGTTGGATGGATAAGTGGTCATCGTTCCACCAAGGCCAGTGCAGTAAAATATTCCATCAAGGATGAATTATCTGCCTTGCTCTGCTGCAAGATGAGAGGAGCATGCCACCATCCCGTGATGTCCTCACAACTCACACCCTGTTCAGTGGTGCTCTGCCCATAACCAGCATATATCCAGGCCACCTGATGGCCAACACTGAAGTTCCAGCAACATGGAAATGAGGTGGCAAAGCCCATCACTGTTTCTGAATACAGAGAACCCCAGAGACCCTCCAGGATGAGATACTTGCCTCCACCTTGATGGCACAGCGGCCGATGGCTCGCACGGCCTTGCGCACAAAGTCGACATCCACCTCGGTGGCGTACTCCTTCAGCTCTGCCAGCACCTGTGGGGACACCACACCAGTGTCAGACCCTGGGGACACTCAGAGAACAGCCCACACTCACAGCTGATGCTGCTCAGACACCAGAAGATGAGCAGGATGTTCCTTCACAGCTACCACACACATCCAGCCAAGCTCTGCCATCAGCTCACCCTCCCAAACCCGCTTGGTGGGTAACCCAAAGTGGTGTGGGTTACACTTGGTGTAGGCTGGACAGTCCTGATTATTTACAATTCCCCTGATCAAGAGCCAGGGAAAAATCAGCCCTGCCAAACTTAAAGTTTTCTATTCCTTCCTACACTGAAAATGCATTTGCTGTGTGAAAAGGTCTCAGCAAGAACCGCTTCTGATCTCTCCTTTTCTGTGCTGAGGTGAACCTTTGGATCCCCGGTGAATCCAAATGGAAGATGCAGAGGAGATCTGAGGACACTCTGGAACATCTATACACAGATTAATAACAGAGGGAAGATACTTCCCCTCTTAAATAAACAAGATTTATTATTTTGTCTCGGTGTTTTTGCTAATGGAAACCAATGAAGGGCTAAACCCAGGACCTGCTGGGATCTCACAGACCTTTAACTGAAAAGCTTTGTCTTAAACCACGTAGATTACAAACAATTATTTCAAGAAAAGACCATATGTAATTTATATTCCCTCAAAAGCTCAATTTATTTCAGTTTCTCATGCCAAACGTGACATCAGTGATTTAATCGTGATGTCACAAATAGATGGTGAGGGAGAGGGGAGCAGCACAAAGCCAGACAGTCCTTTGAAAAATCTCTCATCCAAGCAAATTTCTCAGAAGAATGACAAGATAAAGAGGCCATGAAGGGCCAGACTGCAGACAGATAAATCTGCAAGGAGGAGACAGGACATGTGTGTTTGGAAGTTTTATTATTTCCTTGGATGATCTATGTTGCACAGCACTTGGAGCACCTGCCTTTAGCAGCTGATGCTTCCCAAACTCTGCCCAAGGCCTGGGCTAGAACATCCTGGTGCCTTGGTCCAGAACAGGCAGGGAGATGGAGAATCTCCACAAGCAGCACAGGAGGATGTGGGTGGAAGCTGCTCTCAGGTCTCATTCCAGGACACATTCCTGATAAAGCCCGTGCTGTTTTATGAAAACCTCCTCAGAACCAGGAGAGATTCATTCATTCATTAGTCTGCAGATCTCAGACTGCCCTCCAGACACCACAGCCTTTCAGGCAAACAGCCCATATTATTGGAACATTATAAATTCAAATTTGTGTGGAGTCTACCATGAGTAAAGAGAAAATTCTATACATGTTCTCATAGAAACTGATTTTTAAAATATTTTCCGTGCTCCCGGCACAAAAAGGGCATGAATTACCTTGCTCAGTTCCAAAAAACATCAGGCAAGAGCTGAAGGAGCTGCTTCAAAATGTCACATTAAATGAAATTGCTCTGTGACAATTAGGATAGGACAATAATAGCACTAACTAGAGGCATTAATCATTCTGCATTAGTGTTAGCCCTCATGGCCAGGGATGCACTCGAGAACACCTCCTCCAAGGAAGGGATCTGCATTAAACCAACATCAAACACAAGGAGAATCCACACTGTAAAGCAAATCTCAATTCAGTTTAGCTTCAGTTTTGTGCTATTTCCACTCTGGAAGCGAGTTAAGCAAAAGCAGGATTTTTTTAGCTCTGGAGAGCGCCTGTGCAAGCGTTTAACAATTTTACTAACTTGAAATTCACACTTCAATAATGTTTGGCCTTTCTGAATGCCTCCCTTACAGGCACACCCCTCTCACTTGAAACAAGCCTCTCATTCCAACCTCAGCACTGGCAGTGACTCATTTGACAGGAGCCATGAGTTCTCCTCCTGGAATTGTCATCTGTGAAACAAGATCCACCTCACGGTCACGATGCAAGCCATGCCATGCTATTAACATTTAAATCGTGGGGGAAACTCCAACACCTCCCATCAAATAACTGCACAGAGCACTCTACCAGGCACAGTGATGCCTAAAAGCCAGGATAACTCCAGGAGTAGCTGCAAACACCCTCACACAAGGACCAGGAGAGGGTTTTCCCCTCCCAGAGCATCAGCAGAAGTGCCTCAGCTGACCTGGGCAATGTTTGCTTGGGAAGCCAGGCGGATCATGATGTCCAGTTTCTCCAGTTTGACATAGATGGGGTCGTTGTACTTCACAAAGAACACTTTAATCTCCTGCTTCAGGATTTCAGGCCTGCAGGGAACATAATGTGTCACTCAAGAGTGGTAAAAAACCCAAACTATTGTAACAAAAGGCATCTTTTCTTTAGAAATCTACTCAAATATTCACTGAGAAACAGAATGGTGTGTTTTTGTCCTGGTTGACCAGGGAGGTCACGGACTCCCCATCCCTGGAAGTGTTCAAGATCAGGCTGGACAAGGCTCTGAGTAACCTGAAAGGTGAAACCTGTGGAGGAGGTTGGAATTGGATGATCTTTAAGGTCCCTTTCAAACCAAACCACTCTCTGACTCTGACTTTATGCCTAGCATGTGCAAACATCAATTTGGAGAAAGACATTTGGATAAAAAGATTGTTTAGATACAAAAATGCATAATTCAAGTCTCTCTACAGCCACATCTTTGCTTCCTCTGTTTGAACTGCTGAACCAACCACGACAGGCAGTGAACAACAATATTTTCAGGGAAACAATAATGTCCTTATCTCAATGCAAAACCTCCAAACTCATTTCCACTTTCACTTGCAAGATGCCAGTGCACAGTACCTCTGCCCTGAATATAATCACAAAGTGCTATCCAAGCTATCTCACCTTTCCAGCAAGGAACAGCAGCAATAAAACACAACCATGGGAGCAAACTGGTGGGAAAAAACCCAACCCACTGTACCCCAGGATGTCAGCAGCCTGGTGGTTCTGTGCAGAACAGAGTAACACAGGCATAGTGGGATCCTGCAGGTCACTGTGAACTGTTCCTGTTTGCCATTTTGATTTCTAGAGGGCAATTCTGACCACCCATAAAGAGAAGGTGAAGAGAGGCAGGTAAAGAAGTACTGCATGAAACTGGCAGCACAAGTATGCTGTAAAGGAAATCAATTCAGGCTACCAGAGTCATGAAACTGTTTAATCTGTCTCTCAAGGGATCTGAGCCTCGATTAGAAGAAATTCTGTGCATGTGGCAATATCTGGAGGTCTGAGATAACCAGATGGCCTTTGACAAGGCAGGAATAACACCCTCTGAGCCTTTACCTTTTCTGCACAATCAAGTTGATGTTCCTCAGGGCAACATACTGAACTTCAGGCTCTCCAGACAGCAGGGTCACCAGAGGAGGGGCAAGTTTCTTCAGCAGCATGTTGTAATAGTCAGAGTCCTTGGGAAGGAGCTCCAGGAACTTCATCAGGACCTTCACTGCTGACAGCACCACTGCCGAGTTGGCGTGAGACAGCCGGGGGGTCACCCGCTCACAGATGCTGGGGACAGAGGCACAAGGAAGGGGTCAAAATGGATTTCAGGATGTCAAATATTTCAAATCTTAATTTAGGAGATTGTACATGGCTGAAGGCAGCTTCCCAGACACTACTTGGACTTGGTTTTGCTCACAATGAATGGGCAAAGTCCTGTTTTCCTGAATGCAGCAGGAAGCAAACAGGGCCTTCTCTCACAGCTTCAAATTTCTCTTCTGCAAGTCAGCTCAGGAACAATTCCACACTTCCTGCTTTTTCCTGGTGGTATTCTCTGTTTGTGTGATCTCGTCTGTCACTTACAAACACAACTTTAACAAAAACAGCTACTGGAAAAACACTTTAGCCTCCATATAACCATTCAGAGGTGATACACGCTTCTGGCTTGCTTGGGGGCTCGCTGTCATTTCAACAAAAAAAGACTTCCCTTTCTCTAAATACACAAGGAAGGAGTGACCTAAATACCCTCCCAAATCTCAGCTTCACCACCTGCCATAATGGACCCTGTAATCAAACAGCATCCTAAATAGCCCAGCCCAAAAAGAAAGGAAGTTTGGGTTCATATGGTCTTTCTTACAGCATCTGTCAGGTTTCTTCCCACTCCCTCTTGCAAATTGCTACCCCAGAACCATCTCACTCCCATCTGCGCCTCCTGAAGCTCCTCTCCCTGAAAGATTTGCTTTCAGCCATGCTGGAAGGGAAGCAGCACAGCTCAGTGAAGAGCAGAGGAGTCCAAGTCAGAGCTGGGGCACCTCCAGCTGCCTCTGCCCAAGGTCACCTGCTTGGTGACCTCCCAGCTGCTTCCTCTCTCTGTGCCTCAGCTTCCTCATGCTCAGGGAAAGGACTGGAAAAGAAAGTGCTGGAAAGGAGGGTGGCTTTCCCACCTGAAATCAGGTGGACTGTCTGAAATGAGGCAGACTCCAGGATCAGGAGATAAACAGCACACAAAGGAGCAAAAGGAGTTCCTGCCCATGCAATTTGATGCCCCACGCTTCAGAGGAATTGCAGCTGAGGAACTGGGACGTGTTCACAGTTGCTCAGAGCAGTGGTCCCTCTGTCAGAGCAGGGATAACATCAGCCTCACACCCTGGAGATCTCTGCAGGTTTCTAGCACTCATTAAGAGCTGTTTCTGCCACAGAAACAGAACACAAGAGGGGGAAAAAAACCCAGCATCACTACTGGCAGGTTACTTAGAAACAGTGGATTTCGTGCCTCAAAAAAAGAGCCAGTGAAGAAACCCATCTAATTCCAAATGGCCTGGCCAGGATTTCACATGTAGGCTTGTGGCCCTTCCTCTCCCCCCATCCCTACATCAGCTGCATTAAATATATAATCTGAGAGTCTCCCTGTTCCAAGTTGCTTTTCTGGCTGAATCCTTGTTTTCTTGGGAACACAATCTGGCTTTTTTTGATTCTGGAGACAGCTGAGGAAGAAGCTTGAAGTGCACCAACTAACAGCCCACTACCCAAACCCTAAACTCTTTCTATTTAGGTTTAGTCATTGCAGTTGAAGGTAAAAGCACAAAGGTAAATTTGGAGCAATAAGAAAAATAATTTCTTACCGTTATTTTCACTTCTATCATATCACAGATTAGTTTTCAGTTGGAAAATATTCCAATCTCAGACCTGTAATACTTTGGAAACCCACAAACCTGTAAAGGCTTCTCTCAAAGCAGCAAAACCAGATATGAAAGTGCTGCTTTAAACCAGGAAATCCTCCAAACAGTGCTTCCACTGTTAACAGGTTTGGTCTTGGGCTGATCCCTTCTTAGTAGTGCCAGTTCCCACAAGAACCAGCCTTTTAAATAAATAAAACAAAAGTTAAAAAAATGATAAACAGAGAAAATGGTTCTGCAGAGGGATGGGGCAGGTTTCCAGCATCAGCCCAAACCACCAAAAGTAGCTTTACTTTTAAATCTAATTTATCAAGTCTTATTTGAGATAACAGGGCACTGTGGCAGCACAAGTCTTTTCAGAGCTGTAACACCCCCAGCAGCCCCTGGAACACAGATTTTAAAGAAATGTAAAGATTTTAGTTATAGGTTAGCTGTGTTGAAATTAGTTAAAATAAGAGTTAGCTCGGGTCCGGCTAGAATTAATTAAAATAGTTAGTTAAGAAAGAGCTGGACCTGAAATGAGTTTTCAAGATGTGAGTAACTGATTACTGAATAACTAATTACCCATTACTTTTATGTTTGCTTAGCTGTGCTTAGAATGGGAAGCAAAAACATTGATAAGTAGATCTAGGCAACAAGGACAATTACCAATTTCCTCCCTAAGTAAGAACCAATTCCAAGTCACACAAGGAGGAACTGGAAGGCCACCAGAGATAATTTGTATTGTCAAAAACCAACGGGGTGGAAAGGTCAAATCGAGGAAGACTACTTTTACTTCATCCCCTGAGACCACTCCCCAGACAAAACGACCAACTCAATTTAGAGACAATACCACTCATGCCCAATGTCATTAGAGCCAATCACCATACAAAGTGGGAATGGGAGGTGTTATTGACTTGAATATGTATCTGTATTTTGATTATTCATAATTTTTGTAGATAAACAGACTCTGTATTCATCTGTATTGGGACACTGTGTATTTGGAAACTATTCCATGCAGCTGTCTGGTGCCAATAAACATGCACTTTCTAACTTTGGATGGTTAGAGAATTTTTGTCCACCCCAGTTGTATATTGATATTAGATTAATATCCATATTTTGGTAAATCACCCCCAAGTGCCACCAAACACCCACCGCACCTCTGAGCTTCCCTGTCATCCTTGGGGTTGTAGTTGGACAGACAGTCCAGGATGAAGATCTGCCCCCACTCTGTGCACTCATTTAAGGCTGTCAGCAGCTTGTTGATGTTCTGAGGGTTCAGATCCAGCAGGTTGCTGTTGGGGTGGGACTCGCTGATCTCTGACAGAGCGGCCACGGCGTTCGCTACCACCTGGGGGAAGAGAGGGAGGAGTTCCCTGTTAGCACAGCATGAGGGGCTTGGCAGGCACTGACCCAGGGTTGGGTACACACAGGCAGCAAGCTGGAGCTCCATCAGCTGCCCCACCAGTTATCTGAGCCTTCTGGGACGCAGCACAACCTCACAACCAAGTGCAGAGCCCGAAGCTCCGCTGGGAGGAACGGGGACCCAGGACATCCCAAGAGACTTTGCTGTGGAAGGAGCTGGAGGTGGCATCCCCAAGGAACACCACCACCCTGCCTTCCTGTAGGCTCCAGATCCTCCCCCACTTCCAGGGGATGCTCAGCTTTACAGGCAAGGTCCCCAAATCTCCAGTTGCCCTATTTATTCAGGAATGTGTGCCTCTTGCCCCATTTCTCCATGGCACGTGGCTTAAGAGGGATCCAGAAATGAGCTGGCAGGTGCCTGGCAGCCTCCAGCTCTGCAGCAGCACTGGCAGGTGGCACAGTTTGAGAGCAAAAACAATTCCCCTAAAATGGGCAAGTCCTGCTAAATTTTTAATAACTCACATTTCAATTTCAGTCTCCAGAAGATCCTTTTGCTTTATGGAACCACAGTAAAGCAAGCACTTCAGCACAACTCATCCCTGAAAATATTCTTGCTGCACTTAGGACTAGATAAGGTCTTCCCTTTTCCAGGGACAGATGAAAGGAAACAGAGAGGAGGTCCAGGGTCCAGCTTGACACAAATGAGAAGTGAAGAGTGCAGCACCAATTTCTAATTCTTAGTTCCACACTCAAACTCAACAGTTATTCCAACAGATTCCATGGGAAGATTTTTTTAAAATAGAAGAGTTGCAGAATACAGAGACAAAAATAGAAAATTTGCAGATGAGACTAAAGTCTTATTTATTTAACTGACAGAAAAAAGGATTTAAAGCTGAGTTTGACACACAAAACTGAAATCCCCTATGAAGAGGCATTTTCAGGACATTTTACAATATATAACATGTCCAGCCCAACTCCCAGTAAATACATGCTCAAATGAAGATTTATAGTGTTATTTTCTATGAGATTAAGGCAAAGAAACATCTTATCTAAAATCATCTGATTGTTTGGATGACTAAAGATGCTTTTGATGCAGTACAATGAAAATAAGAACAGCACGACCAGAACTTTCCCTGCCTTGTTCCCATCCCTGCTTGTCATTAAACCAATATATTCCAAAGTCATTGCACAGGCACAGTAATGTTGATTGTTTTGCATTTCACACCTAGAGGTCAGAGATAGGATTCTGATCCAAGATTTTATGAATTTCATTAGTTGAATGAGCCTTCTGTTACCAAAATCATTAGCAATCACTGCTGCTGTCTTCCTCTTGTACTGTTTTAATGAGGAACTTATTAAGATAGGCTGCTTATTCTCCTCATTATTTAATTTGCCTAATTCCTGAATGGTTAATGTGACACAGCATAAAAACGAAGTAAAACACTTTTAATATCATATCATGTATTTTGGAAGTTTACAAATGAAGACAAGTCACAAGAGCAACTGAAAAGTCCCAAATCCTTATGAAAAAGAACTTAGAAAATGAAACTACTTTGGCAAAAAAAAAATTGAATTAATAAAAAAATTTACAGAGCCAAAGTATCAGAGAAAGGGATCTGTCAGTTGTACTGAGGGACAGGAGCTCTCTGAAATACACTCACACTGCCAGGCATTACCTTTGTTGCAGTAATTGATAAATTAGTAACTAAAAGAGAATTATAGAATAGAATTGAAACTGGAGAAGACCTCCAAAATCATTGAGTACAATCAATAACCCAGCACTGCCAAGCCCACCACTAAACCACGTCCCCAGCTGCCATATTTAGATGGTTTGGGACACTTCTAGAATATCCTAAACCCTGGGGCAAGCACAAGTGAAAGCAGCTGTGGTTATGTTTCCTTCCTTGCAGGGTCCATGGAATCTATCCCTGTGTCTGCCATGGACAAAGGATGCACAGAAATGCTGTTCCCATGGGTGGAGAACAGCAGCTCCAACCCAGAGACCAAACTGTCAGTGAGGTTTTACTCTTAGGATCTTTTGGGTCCATTTTTTTGGGTATTAATGCGTCCAATTCAAAGCTGAGGATGGGACATCACATGGTAATCCACTCATAATTCCATTAAAAGCATCCATGAGGAAGTGGCAGAAGGCAAGATGGACTTGGGAACATGGGCTGTGGTCTCCTTGGGTGAGAGAAAGGACTGGGAGGGGCTGTGAAACATCTGGTAGCAGCTCAGTCCTGCCAGAGGAGCTGGGATCTACAATCTACAGTCCAAAATTAAAGTTGGTCCTCACCTCCTTGTCACTGTGGTGCTGAGGTGGGAGATAAACGAAGCAAAAGGGGATAAGGGAAAGGGTGGGGAATAAATTCAAACTCTAAGCAATATTTATTAAAAAAAAGGACTTGCTGGCGATTTGCACTGAGCATATTGATGTGTTATGGTGCTGTGGTATGCCAACAAAAACAATTAGCATCTTCAAGGCTTTTCACACAGCTCCAGCACGGCTGAAATGCAAACAGCTCTCAGGAAGCAGTCCAACACAAACAGTGCTTGGAGCACACACGCTCACCTCTTCCCTGGCACTGCCACTGGCTCTGTGAGGAGCAGGAACACGGAGCAGCACAAGCCAGCACTGCACAATTCCAGCACACAGCTCCTGCTCTGCCAGCAGCTCCCACCAAGTAAAAGGTCAGGTCAAGCACTGAAGCATTCCCCACTAAGAGTTATCATTCAGGTATGGAAAAAAGTCCCTAAAGAACCATTCAACACCAGTTGCAGTATTACATCACCTGCCAATCCAGTGTGTGCTTTGGCAGTCATGGAGGTGGCACTGGAAATATTTGGAAAGATGGTTTTTGGCCAAAACCAAAAAACTGCAACATCAAAGCTGAACGTTAAGTCTTCAGCTCAGTTGACACTTCTTCCTTAACACAGTGACACAACATCATGAAATCCAACTACATTAAACAGCAAGAACAAAGTGGTAAGTTACAAGAAGTTATTTTCTCTTTAAAATAAAAGATGATGGAATTGCTGGGGGACATACAAAAGTAAGCTAAAGCTTTACAAATGGTATAGGACCAAGGAACTGGACAAGTTTCACAGGCTGATGGAAAAAAAACCACAACCCCTAAGTTTCATTAGCAAATAAAATATTCTCTCCTTTACAAAACATACCCTCCATTTTTTTTTTTAATGAGAAACCAACCAGGAGTTGTGTAATTTATCCCACAGACTGGAAGCAGTAGACTAAAAGTACATAAAACTAACAGCTGGTGTAGTCGTGAGTTTTCAAAAATAATGAAAAAAACAGAAGTCAACCCTGTAGCTACAGGTATGTGAGCCCAAAGAACTAATGAAAGGAAAAGCTTTTAAACCTTAAAATTCCAAGTTAACTCCACTGCAAAACGCCTCACTTGACTCACAATTAAGAACACCAACTTTAAGCTAAGACCTACCAAATGAGGATCTGCCTAAAAACACCCCAGAAAATAAAAATGCAGAGCAGATTGAAGAATTAATAATAATTAATAATAATAACAGCTCCATGGCTTGCTGATGTAAATCAGTTCACCCTGGGTACATTATGACATTATTAAAGTGTAGCCACAGCAACATCCCTTTGGAGCACAGATGAGTGGAATGACAATAAACCTGCTTTTGGCTGGAATTTCCCAATAAATTTAGGCTCTCAGAAAAGCATCATTGGGATGAGGATAACTAAAATCTCCCAGGCTCTTATTAAACAAAACCAACAAACCCAAACCTCTACACTCATAGCTTTAACAAGAACCCAACATTTTTAAATCCACCTCCAGACAAACTCCCTCTGCAGCCAGAGAGACCAGACCCGACCTCGCGGGAAGCTGCAGAGGTAGGAGCACTCTGATTTCCAAGAGATTCCTTCTGGCAGCTCAAACCTTTAGCTCAGAGCAAATGGTAGAAAACACAGCACCAGGGAGGGAAGGGGGTGGGTGAAAACCTGTGTGTCTGCCTGGCAGCCCACACAGAAAAGCTTTGCAGGGGCTGGGGGGACAGGAGGGAAGATCAGCACATCCAGAACGCCAACCAGTCGAAGCAATCAGATTATTTCCCTAGCATCCCAGGCTAATTGGAAATTAAACCAAGTGTGTAATAGAGTTAATGAAATACAACGTTCTGCTGCTGAAAACAGGAACCTCTGGCTTGCCACGCCGTTAAAACAGAGCGAAAATGAACAAAAAGGAGGAAAAATGAAGGTGCTTGGAGAAGAGGCTGAGGCTCCTGTCCTGAAGGGAGCCAGGCACCATGAGATGTTTCTGAGAATGGAGAGGTGCTGATGTTTCAAAGAGCATTTGGGGCTTGCATGGTACATCCGTGTCATTAAGCACAGCCCCCCAGATGGGAGGTTCAGAGCATCCATGGATGGGTGTTTCACAGGGCCACTCATTTTTATGACCACACCGTGTGCCCAGAAGGTCCCTAACAGGTGCTCTCCAGAGAACACAACCCCTAATCCTGTCCACATCCTAACTTTTACCTCCAAGCCCTCCTTACTTTGCTTCCCTAGAAACAGCCCAGGAACCATAAACATTTCTTACTTTACAGAAGAAATTCTTCCCTGTGAGGGTGGGGAGGCCCTAGCTCAGGTTGCCCAGAAAAGCTGTGGCTGCTCCATCCCTGGAAATGTTAAATGGGGCTTGGAGCAACCTGGGATAGTGGAAGGTGTCCCTGCCCATGGCAGGGGATGGAACAGGATGAGTTTTAAGGTCCCTTCCAAGCCAAACTCTTCTGGGATTCAGTGACTCTATAAAATGGCTCAACCATGCAAGTCAGAGAGCCCTGATGAGCCTCTCACACTGTCAGTGCTTGTTTATATGTACAGACATAAACTAAAACTCTGGGAGACTCACACATTCCCAGTTCCTGATCACATCCCAAAAAACTGCCTGGGTGGGGAAGACCTCCTGGCTTGCTCTGTGCAAGTGGGCTGAATTTTCATGGAGGTGGCAATAGAAAGAAAGTTAAGTGTTATACTTCCCACGGCGTGCTTGCCCTAACTGGGTTTTGCACTTCCTTGCAGAAAAATGGCACTTTGTGGCAGACTAGAACATCACTCCTGCTCTCATATCCTTGCAAAAATCAGATGTGTGAGCTGTAAGGCAGGAAAACATGCTTCTCCCAACTGTTTAAGCTCTTGTGGTAGGTGGGCAAGAAGCTGCTCAGGGATGGCTCCATCACAAGGGGCTTCTCCTTGGCACAGCTGAGCCCCCAGTGCAGGAAATTCAACTCCACAGGAAGACACAGAGGATCTGCAACTCCCTATTCTCCTTCCAGAAATCCCTGAGGTCTGATCCCAGTCTGGATCAGGTACCTACCACACATATCAAGGAAGGTTTTGCTTTATTTTTTGCAATTATCCTTGCAGAGGTTCTCGCTGGCACCATCCAGTGGCAAATGGGTTGTCTCTGATCTGAGCTGAGCAAAAAGCACCAGCTAAGCACCAAATTCCTTACAGAGCCCTAAAAAGGGGGGGGTGGCAAAGTTACAGAACATCACAACCACAACATTATCAGACAAATGGTGCTTGCCAATAGCTAGAAGTGTCTGTTCCAATGGAAAATAACACGTAGACACATGTCAACAAAATCCTCAGCATGCTGATTGATGTTAGAGATCCTGGAATGATCTGTTCAGCAAGACTAATGCTTTGGAAATTAGGCAAAAAAAAATACTGGTGGTTGCAATTGGAAGGAGACAAGTCTCTGATGGATGAATTTGTCAATTAAGCTTTACAAATGAGGGGTCTGGGAAGACAAACTCTGGAGCCATGGAAATTCACAAATTATCAAACTCATTGTTCCTCTGCCAGTACTGAAAACACAGGGAAGAGCACAGCTTTGAGGGAAAATGCTCAAGACCTGTATCCTTATACCAAAATCAACCAACCAAAAACCTAAGTCTCACACAAATGCTTGAGATTCCCTCAGATCTCTTCAGGATGACAACCTGTAGAAAATACCTGCTCAATAAGTGAGATTCCTCTGCAGGAGCTCATTCCAAAGCCAAAGCTGGTTTCACCAGCAGAATAAGAGTAGGAAGCCAGAAGCTGTGCCACCAATCACAGGTGGCAGCTCTCCCTTTTCCCCCTACTTTTAGTCTTTGCTGCTGCCTGCTGCAGCACACACAGCTGGTTTTTGCACGGCCTGGCAATCTCCCACATTTCCTCTCTCAAGCATCCCACCACACATGAACACAGCCACTGTTTAGACAGGCTCCTCCATAGCTTCTCCCTATCTCTGTCCCAGCTTCTTGCTCCTTTTGGCTGCACAGTTTACCAAAAGGGTTGCTCTTCCTCCTGGGCAGCCTCAAGTAAACAGCAGAAGCATCCATTAGAGAGCTCCAAAGTGACACCACCACTCTTCAACAGCCCCAAGCAACGTTCTCACTCACTGCAACATATCCATCACCGGGGAAAAGAAATTCCGCCCACAAATGCCATCAAGTGTCTCCCAGAAGGAAATATTATCTCCCCTTGCAGCACAAACACTATAAAAAAAACCCAAACCACACACAGGACCAATTCAGACATGGCTGGAGGACTTGAAGATCCAGCCTGTATCTGCAACTCCTTAAAAAGAAGGATGTTTTCCATCCAGAGGGACAGAGGTCATCCTGGAGTAGCCTCAGGTTGATGAGATGCTGCAGAGCCCACAGCTCCCAGCAATACTCAGCTCCATACTGGGATGTGAATTTTCAAGTCCTTACAACCTTCATGAGCAGGAATCATGAATTCATCCAGCAGTGACAGCTCACTTCTCCCACTAGAAAAAAAACACCAGTTGCAGAGGGAAAACACAAGGCTGGGAGAGGCCCCATGAGGAACCAGTGATCTCCTTTGCCCCGGGAGAAGGTGGTGTTCTACTCTCTGCTGTATTACACAATTCCCACTTCCCTAAATGCCTCCCATAAATTCCTTTTGGGACTCAGGGGATCACCAGTTTCTCAGCAAGGGGTTCTTTTCTCAGCTTTATTACACAAAGAGGGATCAAATTCCTGCAGAGGACAGGCCCAGGAGGCAAAAGCTCCTTTTGTTTCTAAAGAGGCTCATTCCTCAGAACACCATGTCAAAGACATTCTGCTTGCCAGATAATAGGAAAAATAAAAAGATCATCTTCCTCTATAGGGTCACCCAGGAACACACACACTGAAGTTCTGGCAGGGAAGGAACCTACATCCCTTGCAGGCACAGCAGGAGGACACCATGATCTCTGTCTCCAGGTTTTCTGTCTCACCTGTGAGCTGTGGAAACTCAACATTGCTGGAGGGAATTTGGATCAGATCAAGGTGGACCTCACCATCTCCAGTTGTCAGATCTCAGATTCCCTTCTTAGTGTGGTTAATGCTGAAGGCAAAAACCCTCCCAGGTACAAGAGAGTTTAATTACACTCCACACACTCGGTGCATTTACTAATCAGTTATGTGATCTCAGGTGACTCTGTGCTGAGTCACAACAGTGTTTCTCCTGATAAACTGTGATGTAGAGGGTAAACACAGCACAGTGAGTCTGTACAGCTCACAAAAACACAGCAGCAGAACAGCCTCACCTGAAAAACCCTGGATCCAGCATGAGGAAGAAGAAATGCTACAGGAAGAAATTAAAAACTGAACAGAACCTAGGAAATAACAGGGAGAAGGTGACATCAGTTAACTTAAGCCATGTGGATAACAGATAGATTGGCAAGGAATCTACTCCATGGGTTAAAAATTACCTTAGAAGGTCAAGGATTGAAAATATTTGGAGAGAAAGGTTGTTCCACTCAAATATTAAAAGACCAGTCCAGCTTTAGATGGATTTCCTCTTATGTTTTTCTGCTAATATTTACATTCCTGAAGAAAACCAAGCGCAGGGATAAAAACCAGGAGGGAAGTAGTTACAAAATAAAGTGTCTAAAGATAGTCAGCTTTGGTTCTGCTTTCAGCTGCTGCCATCTCGTGGTCTGCTCTCCCTCTCCTGGGCTCAGCACTTCCTACCCTCCAAGAAGGAGCAGTCACTGGATTGGATTCACAAAGGCCAGAACAAGACAGTATCAGATAAAAAAAATAATAAAAAAAAGGTTTTTTCACGACTTCAGAGAACCTCTGGCCACCAGTAGGTGTGAAACACTCCTACCTCTCTCCCCTCACTATTACCTGCTGCTGCTGGGTGTGAAGTGTTCTGCAGTAATCCAGAGGGCATAAAAATCTCATTTTGGAATGCTATTTTTGTTAGAACATGAGGATTAAGGGAGGACACACTTCTGAGTTGGATTATACACAGGTTACCAGCAAGAGAGGTGCTGAGGACAGAGCAAGTGCAGCTGCCCAAGGCAGCCAGGCCTCAGCTTTATACTCCTCAAGTCCTGCTTCTGCTGAGCTTCACGTGCAGAAATGCAGGGTGAAAAAAGAAAAAAAGAAGGATTTGCCTCAAGACATCTTTGGGAAGAAATGAGAGCTCCCTCTATGGAAGGATCCTCTTCAGCAGGATCCCAACTGACAAAAGGCAGCCACAAGCACTTCAGACCCATCTGTAAAATGAGATTAAAGACTTCTTCACAATCAAACTTCTGCAGTGCAGCTGAACCCTGCCCTTGTAGGGGTTTTTGGGCCATTGCTTGCACAAGACATCTCAGATAACTCTGCTGTCATGTCAAAAGCTACCAGCCCACCTGGTACCACACCAGATACATCCACATCAATATATATGCAATTAGAAAACTGAATTAATTCCCCCAGGGCATTCACCTGCACAAAAAAAATCACTAAATGTGAACTAAGGCCACATCCTGACAACAAAAAACCCAGATAAAAGGGGAAAGAACCCAGGCTGTGCACCTACAGCACCTCAACAAGGCTTCAATGTCCTGAACACCCCCAAAGGCTGCTGGTTTATTAACACAGAGTAATGCCATCAGTCCAAAAATACAGGGAAAAAAAAAGAACAAACCCAAAATGTTTCTGACAAGGTCACCTCCAACTTAGTCAGACATCCTTAGGATGAAGGTGATCTGAACCCAGAGAAAGATGCACCCTGATCTCTGCACAGTTCTGAGGCAATTAATGAGCCACAGATGGAGATGTTCCTCTACCAAGCACCCAGCTAAAATGCTTAGAGCTTGCTCATGTGCTAGAGGCAACCAATTACAAAGCCATAATAAAACTCTTCTTGAAGACTATCTTTCAGCTGCAGCCTTTTTTAGCTCCTGCTCAAAATCCTCATTTCTCAGAAGAGAGAACAAGTGTGGATTTCCCATCTAAAAAAAATCTGCTTCATTAAGTATCTAATGTTGCCCATTTCCACAAGCCATCAAAAGAGGAGAAACATTTATAATATAAATATGGATGAGCTTGACTAACAGGTTGCAATGATTAAGATGCACCATTTACAGAGGAATAGGCCATCAGAATACATCCATCTGCAGCCTTCCTTTCAGCAATCTTTCTTTTGATGGCCAATATTGATACAGACATTTTATTTCAAAAGACCTTCCAGGCAGGAATGCATTCCAAGGAAAAAATACCTTAATAAATATCAACCTGAACACAAATATAACTTAGCTGGCAATCACAATTCAAGGTCATCAGGAACTGAAGAAAGCAGCAATGAGGTGGATGGTATGACCAGGAAGATGAACCTTAATTAGGGGAGGATAATTCCTGTACTTTTGAGGGAACCACTGTGCCACAAAGGCACGAATTGCAAAGAGGATCAACTTAACTAGAAGGAATGTATTTTTCTACTAAAATTGTAACCTGGTTAAATATTGTGATAAATCAGCAGCTCTGAGAGCCTCAAGCCTTTGATAACATCCTTCCCCATGCACCCTTAAAAAGCAAAAATATAATGCTCCATCTACAGTAAAACCTGGGAAACCAGTACATAGAACACCAGAATCCTCTCAAAGCCTGCAGATCTGAAAACATACCCCAAGCCTCTCCTTCATCATCATCACTCCTCCAAACTGCATTTTCCTGAAAATTTTGGAAAGAGCAGGTGAGTACATGAGGCAGGTACTGTTCCCTGCACAGCTTCAGGAGAGCCGTCCCAGCCCACCCTCATTACCATCAAGGAGCTCATGAGTTTTCCTCATGTTTTATTAGGAAGCCCTGTGCTACCTTTGGAGGTTTATTTAACAAACAGAGCACACACTGCCCTTTGGTATTTTTCCTCTTCTCTCCATTCATTTAAGTCAATATTAAGTAGATGCACTTTTTAAATCCATATCGGTGCTCTCCTGTCAGCCAATGGCTGATTTACCAAACCACTGAGTTCCACAGAGATCAACAAGCACAAAGGGCAAGCAAAACCTTGTTATTTTTCCTGAAGTACCACATCTCTTCATTCAGAGCTCCTCAACTCATATCCACATGGCTGTAATCAGAACAAAATTAGAGGTAGAACCAAGGCTGGGAGAAGAGGAGGTTCTGTTCCTGCTGCCTGGGAGCTGCTGAACACAAGGGCCAGCACTGAAGTGGAACTAAAGAAGCCCAAGCAAGTCCCTTCAGAGGCTGCAAGGTACACCCTCCACATTGAACTGGAACAGCAAGTGTTTCTCCATATGCCCCAGAGTTGTCCAGACAAAGAAAGCATCTTCAAGTAGTCATCAATATTCACACTGGCATAAGAACAAGAATCAGGCAGGCAGATAAAAAGAACAACTTGTAAAAGAGCTGGATATCAGAGCAAAGAGGAGTCTGTATCTCCTCAGAGACAGCATCACTGACTGCTGCCTGTGACAGTCAGACACCTCGAGTTTTACTGTCTCTACAAAGTTCTTCAAAGAGCAATCAGCAGCCTTCACTTTTCTCCCTAAGGGGATGGCATCTCATCACCTGCACTTGGTTTACCTGAGGTGCCCAAAAACAGCTCCAGCAGGACAGAAATTCTGTGGTTTGACTCATGGAACATGAAAAGAGCTGTTAGACCTGCCCTAATTATGTGAGATTGTGTTTAAGCAGAGTCTGTGCTCTAAAAGAGCTAAAAAAGTAGCAGTCATCCTTAAACTCTGAGTTAAACTGAGCTGCAGAAGTTTTCTTCCCTACTAAGGGTCAGGATGATATTGGTATGCTCCCTGGATTCCAGCAGGAAATAGGAAACAATATTGAATGAAAGGATGATGCAGTGGGGCACTTCAATTCCTTGGCCACCACCCTTTAGTCACAAAATGATATCAGGAGACACCTGGCTTGGAAGTGGACCCTTCATCAAGCATAATTAAATGCTGATTTAGCAGGTAATTTACTCCTGTGAAATTCTTGGTCATGATCTCCACCTCTGCTCTGACGACTCGTTTAACTTCATTAAAAACATTAGCATCGATTTTCTCCACTCATTACAAGCCAGTGGATTTATCTGCATTAGCAAATGAATTCATCCCAACTCTTATTCCAAGATGAGCCAAAGCCTGCAGGAAAGCAAGAGCTACAAGCTGTCACCAAGGGAGCAGCACCACATATTTCTTGCTCTTCTGACTCACCTGGCCAGGAAGTTACACTTTTGCAGCACTCAAGACAGGCAAAAGCCCAAACAGATCAAACTAAAGAATATATTTCCTGTTTTCTGAGGCAACAAGTGCTCTCTGACCAACAAAATCATCCCAGTGAAAAAACCTTTTACATTTCTGATTATCAAACAACACAAACTCAAGCAATGTGCTGGGAATACATTACCATGGGATTGGAGTCTGCAATCAGGTCACGCAGGGAATCCAGGAATCCTTGGTCCTCCACCATCTGGGCATTGATGTCGTGCAGCTTGGCCACGCAGACAGCTGCAGTTTTCCTCACATAGGGGTCCTCATCCTTCAGACACTTGCGGAGAGGCTCACACAGGTACTCCGTGATCTTATCCACGCGGATGCAGCCCATGGTGCGCACGGCCAGGGCACGGATCAGAGGGTTTGGGTCTTCACAGTCCTGCACCACAACAGAAACAAATCTGCACCAGCAGCCACTGATTTGCTGCAGCCAGGAGCAGGCTGCTCTTACTTAAGAAGCATCTCTCTGATTACACGCTAAGAGCCAGGCAATTATTTCAGATCAGGGATAAAAAGGGTATTTGCTGCTTTGCTGCTTCACATTTAATACCGTCTCAGGATGTTTCCATCTTGTAAAATTGTCATCTTGGTGTCCCTTCATTCTCCCAGCAAAGCTGCTTTCAACATGATCCAACAGCTAAGCTGGAGAGGCAGCTCTCGGTACCAAAAATGCAACCACAGACAACCCTCAAGACAAAGTAATTCACTGATTTCCAACCTTCCTGGTTTAAAGGAGCAAGAGATGTAATGAGAAAAATCTCAATGCAACAGGCATCAAGGCCTATTTCTTAAAGGCCAAACACAAACATCCCTTAAGTTGCAACATGTGAAGCACTAAGCAAAGGCTGCTCTAGAGGAGAAAGAAAAAGCAGACAGGAATATAACATTTGGAACTTCAAGGCTACATAATTTCCCATACATCCAGTCCATCTACATCTCCGGGCTCCCCTGAAATCTGCTTGTAAAGGTATGGCTACAGAACAACCTGTAAAAGCATTTATCTGTCACGGTTCACATTTCCTGCAGCTGAAAAACTACTTTTAAAGCCTCCAAGAGAAGTGGCACGTCCTACCAGTGCATTCCAAACCTTGAACTGGGAACTGTGTGGGAAGTGCTGAGTTAGTGCAGGCCAGTGTCAACACTTGCTCTTCACTAACACCTGTCCCTCAGCTTGCCAAAAGGGACACTAGACTTTTCCCTGCAGGGCATGAGATGGAAAATATCATTTTGCTAGTCCATTCTAGCAGAGTAACACTTTAAAGACGGACAGTATTCCTTCCAGAGAGGAAGACAGGGACATCCTCTCTGGCCAGAGCAGCAGACCTGCTGTCAGCTTAGATCTTCTCACCTCTTCCTGCCTCAAGAACCACAAAAGAAACTTGAAACTCACTCCCATTCCCCAGTGTCTCAGATTTTAAAACACTCTAAGAGGAGTCTCAAACGTCTTCTAAGCATTGGGTTTTATCTTGCACAACATGGGACTGAAATAACATTTCCTAGATAAGGAGAGGCAACCTGACAACAGAACTAAAGGCAACACAGCAATCAGGCTGTTGTTCTCCCAGTGAACTGTCTCTCAGTTTCACCAGAGATAAAGCTTTTCCACACAGAGCACAGCTGAAACATCCCAACAGGAAGTTTGATATCTATGTCTCAGATACTACAAAGGCTGGAAGATGAAACAGATAAAATCTGTTTTCCAATACAAGAAGTTGGTAAAACAATAGAAGCAGCCTTCCCCAGAGCAGGCTCTCTCACAGACACTTCCAGGGGTGCTGAAGTCATCTCCTCTAAAAACCAGAAGCAACAAGTGAGAGAAGGGACTCAGATCTAGTGGATTCAGCACCCTCCTCTATAAGCCCAGCCCCAAAGCAGAGCTAAAGCTCCCAAAGGCTGATGGACAAAGATATGCTGGCAGCCACTGTGCTGGACCTGTTTCTGATGTGCCAGGGGAGCAGGTTACCTTCACAAAGCTGTTGACAGCCATGATGGCCATGTCTGGCTGGCTTTTGGCATAGTTCATCAGGTACAGGTAGACCAGCTTCTTCAGCTCCAGGTTGTCAGTCTGCATGCAGTTGACAACATCAGGGAACAGAGAGCTGCACAGACAACACAAGGATAAAATCAGAGAATTGCTTAGTTCAGGAAGGGCCTGCAGTTCCCCCAGACACTGCCACAACCATGTCCCCAGGTGCTTTACCTACACACCTTCTAAAGCTCTTCCAGGGATGGTGACTCCACCACTGCCCTGGGCAGTCTGTTACAATCCCATCTGAACCTCCCTGGCACAACTGGAGGTTATTTCCTCTCATCCTGTAACTTGTTACCTGGGAAAAGAGACTGACCCCCACCTAAACCCTCCCATCAGGGAGCTCAGAGAGTGAGAAGGCTCCCCCTGAGTCTCCTTTTTCCCAGGCTGAGCCCCCACCACTCCCTCAGCTGCTCCCCATCAAACTTCTGCTCCAGCCCATTCCCTTCTCTGGACATGCTCCAGCTCCTCAATGTTTTTTGTTGTCACGAGGGGTCCCAAACTGCTCCCAGGATTTGAGGTGTGGCCTCACCATTGCCCAGCACAGAGGGACAATCATTGCCCTGGTCCTGCTGGCCACACTATTCCTGATACAGTCCAGGTGCCATTGGCTTTCTTGGCCACCTGGGCACACATCAGCTCATATTCAGCCACAGATGACCAGCACCCCTAGGTCCTTTTCCAGCTTTCCAGCTGCTCCTGCCCATGCCTGGAGTTCTACAGGGGTTATTGTGACCTGAGTGCAGGACCTCCTATCACTGAGCCTCACATCACTGGCCTCAGCCCATGGATCCAGCCTGTCCAGATCCCTCTGCAGAGCCTTCCTGCCCTCCAGCAGACCCACACTCCCACCCACAAGATAAAAGAGTGAGGTTGCATGGCATGCAGAGGGGATAGTAACAATATCAAGGAAGCCAGAAAAACTGCAGTTCCATTTTAAGCACCCTGCTGTTTAATGAAAGGTCACCTTCCCTTTCAAAGCAGTTTGCAATGACTTTTATAATAATCATTTAATCTCTTCTGTGGCTTTAACATAGGAAGAAGTGAAGACTAATGCAATTTCCTCAATGTGTTTTAACTGGGCAGTTCACCAAACAAGAAAACTCTACCATGCCAGGCCTGGAAATGAACCCACAAGAGAAAAAAAAGTTGCTTTAAAATGTTTTGGTCCTGCAGGACACTTCTGGAGAACCTGCCACATTTCAGACTAGTAAAGCCCAGAGTGATTAGAAGCTTAAACACTGACAAGCTGGATTTCACTCAAATGTCAAGCAGCCATCTGTAAACAGCACTGCAGAATAACACAGGAAGTTACACAAAGATTCTGCAGCTCCCAGGGTTGCTGAGGGGATCTAAAGGTGAAGGGTAAGTGCTGTTGGTAAAAAAGATTAGGGTTTTTTTCCCTTCCAGTTTATATGTTCCTTCATTCTATGATGAAGTCACGATGCTAAATTTGCAACCTTATATTGATTTCCGTGGCAACAGACCACACTGCCATGAATCCAGAATTACTGACTCTCTGCTAGGAACAGGAGAAGCTGGAAGGGAGAAACCATTCACGCCAACAGGTTTATCTGGTTGTCTCAGAAAACACTGCTGGGGACAGTGTTGCAGAGGTAAATGCCAGTGTCCTTTAGCTGCAGAAAGATACAGGTTCAATTTCAAAGTCACCCATTTTAAGATGTAGCTTAAATTTATGTTGTGCCAGATAAGGCTAAGAAAACTTGGAATTACCTTTGTAACACTAACACCCAGGACAGGAAGCAGCAAGAAAACATCATCTAACATAACATACAAAATGGCTGAATTCTGGATCTGTTCTAAATAAAAAGGCCTCTTGGCACTGAGCTAAGCCCACACTGAAAACAGTTGTTTCTCTTGCTTTCAGTGACAGGAAGGAGCTTGAGAAACCTGTGATTCAGGCACAGTACAGACAAGGACACAGCTATCCTCACTAAGATGCCAAACTTAGAGCTGCTCCACAGACACGTGCCATTACACCTGAGTCTCAGGATAACCTGAGCTGCCACAGGTAAAAGCTGCTTTTACCTGACATCCTTCCCCACAGTCATGGCTGCAATAACCTTCTTTACAGCTTCTTTCCTCTTCTCTTTCTTTTCATTGTTGAGTTCAGCCTTCAGTTCAAAAATCTCTCCTGGTAGAAGACAAAAAAAAAACCAGACTGAGCCTCTCAGGAGAAGAAAAGGGTTTTGTTTTAGGGATAGTTGAAGAGTGAGCTTTTGCTTCCTTGGCCTGTCACTGCCATAAAACCAGTCCAGCAGCACTTGGAAGCTGTCAGACCTTACAGAGACCAAGGCTCACTGAGAAGCAAAGCTGCAACACTCAAGGGAATCATATGACTACACCTTGCAGAGGAAAATGCCATGAACAAGAACCATGCTGCATGTGGCAGCTCTCCCACTCCCAGGACACCAAATCACATCCCTGGAGCGTCTGTTTCTCTGAGGCAACCATTACATAACCAGGATGAAAAGATATTTGGAGATGCCAGATTCGTGCCTGCAAGAAACAAACTAAGCTAGGAATTTTGCCCAGACTTTTTAAGTTTTGCTCATCATTGCCTGCTTCCTGAGAAAGCTGGAATGGGGCCCAAATCTTGTGGGACACAGTGGCTGAAACAGCCAAGTGTGTGTTTAGTTCAGTGGAAAAAAGCTAAAGAGACAGAGCTACCACTAACAAAAGCTGCATTTAACACAGCTTGCCTGGCTTCCAAGGTTCCCAAATCAGCCTTTTCCATGATTTATTCTTCCAGGTATTAGTGTGTAGAAAGCCACTTCAGGCTGGGTCACCAAAGTGGCAAAGCAAGTTTATAAACTAAAGTAACATGTGCACAAAGCTGTTTATCAGGTCTGTTCCAGAGCCAGTGGTATGAGAAGGATAATGCTCCCAACAGACAGACAGACAGCTTTCCTCAGGAAGGACAGCCAGCATTCCCTCTGGGAGCCACAGCCTGAGCACACACTACCAACATCAAAATATCCCTGACGAAATTCTAGCACCAACTTTCAATTCCTGCACTTGCTCGGAGCAGCAGCACTAATTAAAACCTGACACAGAGAGACTACCAGGGACTCCAAAAAAGAAGAGAAGCTGCTGCAGTGCAGAGACCACTCGTCATCTCTCCTGCCTGAGGAAGAGCCTGGCATTACTCACCCAGAGCTTGTGCCCTGGAGCAGAGCTGAGCCAGCTCCAACTCTCACACAGCCCAGACTGGCTCCCTGCAGCCAGCCCACAAAAACCTGCCTCTAGCTCTGAACTTCAGAGCTGCTCCTTAGAAAGATGTCAACTGCATTAGCTTCATTTATGAGCTCATGGTGAAGCTTAATGACACACAAATAGATCAACAGTGTGGGTTTTTCCACTGGCAAGCATTCAGAGGGAGCACCCAGCCATTTTGCAAAGGAGAGCTTATTGCAAACCATTTTCCACATCTACTGGAGAACGATCAGGCTTAAACTGCACTTAGCAACAGTGTTTTGCTCAAGAACAGCTTAGAAAATCTGCCTGGGACAGTCTCAGCAGAGCAAGCCCTGCTCTGAAACAGCTAATGACTAAAATAATCCTGAAGATTCTTTCCAGGCTTCCCATTTTTTAAGGGCAGCAGTTTGTCCTGAGGTGAGGTGACCACCACACCTGGAGTAAAGGCACAGGAAAGTCAAACAGAGCACCTGCAGCTTTGGAGGAAATGGCAGCAGGAAAACCCATTATGTTTGCTTGATGTATATATATCCAAAATATTAAAGTCCTCACATCAACTTAATCCTGTGATGCCCAACTTAACAACCACTCTTAGTCTGGCACTTGTTAGCCCATAACCAAAACTTTGTCTCTGATCAGATCTGCACTCATATCCCAATGTTTTGCTTTCTGATCCTTGAAAAAGCAGCAATTTGGGTCATTTTGTGCATCATAAAACCATATAATACCCCAGTTTTGTCTTTTGCCACCATGTGACCTACTTTGGAAGTTTCTCCCTGGATGATTAAGAAGAGAAACAGGGACAGAGCTACCAGAAAAGCACAAGTGCTCCTGCATGCAGTTAAAAAAGCTGGTTAAAAATAACCACCCACCACCTCCAATCCACTGCACCAGCTCAACACCAACCTTTTTTATTGGTCGTGAAGTATTTGGAGTCCGTCATGGTGCCAGTTCCTTAAAACACCTGAGAACAAGAGGAACAAAAAAAGAACGAGTCAGCTCCGAGTGCTGTTTGGTGGCAACACCCAGTTTGGGAGGCAGGAACTGGGAGCAAGGACGGTTGGTGAGTGAGAGAGGAAGCAAAAAGCTTCACATCCACAGGCACGAGTTCCCCAATCTTCATCCTGCACCTGCTGCTGGTATTCCTTGGCAAAGCCAGGGATTTAAAGGGCTTGGTGAAAACAAAACAGTGCTGCTCAGCCCAGCTTCCCAAATTCTCAGTCTCAGCAGGCAAAAGGCAGTTTTTTAACTCCTTATAATCACCAGATGCTGGTATGCTCTGCAGCTGTCTTTCCTGGGCACACAGATTCATTTTCCAAGGAAAAGCACACCCAGTGTCTCTCCTGGCAGTGAGAAGTCCATGTTTCACACAAAGGAAACTGTCATCTCCCCCTAACGATATCTGCCTGTGCTGCATCTTGATGGAAGGCACAATTAACCCCACTTGCAACACCCACCCCCAGGCCTTTTCATTCCTTTCCCTCCTTTTGTTCCCAGGAGATGCAAAACAGTGTTTTTTTGAAAAGAAAAGCCATTGCTTTTCAGCTCTCTCAAGCTTGAAATTGAAATATTTCTCTGCCAAGATCTGACATCCCACCTCTGAGACATACACAAAGCTCATTATTTCAGTACTGCTCTGCTTTTCTTTCCTGTGGACAGGATGGAAAAATGCTGTTGGAGCAGCAAGTGCTCAGCAGAACCTTGGGAGTGGTCTCACCAGCACTTCTCTTGCTCCACACAACTAAATTAATGCCTTGGAATACAGGGATTTCCCAAACATATGTGGATATCCATAATTTTATTCTTACAATTGCCAGCTTTGTGATAAATATAAAACAATTTTCCAAACAAGAGGAGTGGGCAGTTTTACTGCTTTTGAGGAAAGCTGGTATCAATGCTGGGAACTATGACCCTAAAACCATCTCAAAAAGGATTTTATCATTTCTTTCCTCCTTTTTCTATTTTTTTTTTTTTGCTTCAATTCCCCTTTTCTTACACATCCTTCCATGACCTTAAAGGCTGCCAGCAAAGCAGTAAATCATCTGTTCCCTAAATGCTGCCTGTCCTGCCTCTAAACCCTGCAGGTCTTGCTGGCTCAGCAACAAAAGGACCAGCACAGCTTTGAACTCCAGGACTGCCCAGCAGTGCAATCAGACTATTGTTCCTTAACCCTTTCCCTCCTCAGCCCTTCAGCAACCCCAATGCCCTCACCATTCCTTTTCCCCCATCCACCTGGAGCAGTTTAACACCTTGGCAGTTGAATTCCCAGCAGCAGCTGAGGGGCAACGCCTCAATTTCCAGCCCTTTCTGGTGGCAGTGCTGGGGTCGTCCTGTCCAACTGCCAAACATCTGGATGAGGAACAACCTGTTGCTTTTCCCAGTTTCCTGGAGCTGCTGCCTGTCTGGTTGCCACCTCAACCAATTAGGATGAATTACTGAGTTTGGTGTGATTTCTCTCCCTTTCTGCTGCCGCCAAGCTGGAGATCAAACTATGCCTGGAGACAGCTCTGGAAACACATTCCTCCTGCAGAGGAGGCTTAACCTCCTTCCAAAACAGAAGCTGGGTTGGAAAAGCCACACGAGCCACAACGAGTGCAATTTTTCCAGCAAAAATCTCCCAGCTCCCCCCACCCCGAAATCAGAGGCTGCTGCTTGTTTTGTAATTAAAATCAGAGTCTGTGTTCAGCTGCAATGTTATTGCTGACAGAGTCCTTCGGGTTTGAGCCCAGCTTAAAAGGAAGACTTAAAATGTTTTTCTCTACTGGAGTATTTGGCACAGTGCCAGGCAAAAAGCACTGAATGTGGCCTCGATGTTCTTTGTTTGCATTATGTGGGGATTTGTCATCCAGGGTCATGTCTCAGCTGAGCTACTCTAATACAGCTTTAGCTGGGGCCAGAGCAGCAGATTAGAGAGAAAATCGAGGGAAAAAAACCAAACCCAAACACCATAAACATCAGCCCAGTTGCATAAAGCTACATTCAGAGAGGAAGGAACCCTGCTGAATTTCAGAGATGGTTGTTAAACCCCAAGAACAGGATATTTTGTTGCTTTTCTCCTTTCATATACTTGGAAACATGAAGAATCCTAGAAACACCCAGACAGGGCCAAGCACAGCCCAAGCCTTTACAACCTCCTTTAAAAGATGCAAATGAGAGCTGACTTAGATCAACAACCAAGCTGGCCTATTCCAAGTGCAGCACAGGATAAAGCTCTTTTTCTCACACAGATTGCTGCTTCATGTGTGTCAGAGCTTGCTTTGCACACTGTTCAGAGACAGCCTGCCAGCAGCACTGAGTATTATCTCATCTCTTAACAATCTCAGCATGGTTTACAGCAAATGGAACCAAAACAGCCCAGATATTTAAAACACTGCTGTTTGTGTGACTGCAGAAAATGCCAGCTCCTTGGACACTGAGGAGAGCCAAGGTAAATTATAACAACACAAACAGCTTGGTAATTTTAGAAGAAGAATCTACTTCAGATTGCCCCCTCCTCACTATTGTTCTGTGCCCAGCATTTGCTAAGATGGAAACAGGTAAGAGGTGCTCAAAGCTGACAGCAAAAGGCTCCTCCTGATCCAACCCCAGCAAACAAGAAGACATGAAAAAGAGGAATGAATGGCTCCAGAAAGCTCCAGCAATGCTTAATGCTATAAACAGTGGCTTGACATTTCAGTGTAGACTGAACCAAGGCAAGACAAGCCTCCTCAGCCCCAAACCATGCAGAAAACGTGACCCTGTGTCTGACCAACACCTGCTTGACCCCACACATGACTTCAGGCAGCCTGCACTGATCTCACACAGGAGGCTGGCAGGTTTAAGGGCCTCGGGATTGAGACAAGCTCCTGGACATTGAAACCATCAATCCCTAAATCTCTCAAGTGATCCCTGGTTTAACTCCCGTGTAAGTGGTGCCACCCATTTTTCCTGGAAAGCCTCTCAAGGAGCTGCATGACAGCCCAAGCATGGCCCAGAACCACTGGAGAAGCAGGAAGATAAACAGAACAATGGTACGTGGATAGCAGAGGAAGAGCTGTGCCTGCAGCCTTCAACTTGTGCTGGCACAGGGATTTTGTCTCCACCTTGGGGACCAAACACCCCCTTGGTGGTCCCCATTCCACCTGCTCCTCCTATCACCTCCCCATTCCGTGGAAGCCCCATCCCAGCTTTGCTGCCAGCCCCTCCCACCCCTCCAGCAGGACTCCCAGTATGCACCCACACTCCTGACTGGCATCCCAGTGCCCCACTTTGAGCCCTCGACCAGCCCCTCCCCCTCAGCACCATTCCCCAGATCTCTCCCAGTATTCCCCAGCTGCAGGAGCATTTCCCAGCAATCCCAGTCCCTCTCAGCACCCGGCCCTTATCCCTGCCTGGTCCCACCAGTACCCCAGGAGCTTGCTGTGCTCATTCCCATCCCACTGAGCCCCACCCCAGTCCATCCCCCAGCACCCCCACCTCACCCCAGACCAGTGTCTCTTCCCAGGACCCAGTGCCCCCATGCAAATTTGTCTTCCTTTTCAAATTCCTTTCTCTGTCCCCCCCCATGCCTCTCTCC
>JACBWW010000032.1:5658485-5687322 GCA_020086605.1 Lanius collurio | reverse complement strand
ACGGACGGCCGGTCCCCGCCGGCCGGGGCGGCCGTGAGGTGAGCGCCCACCTCCGCCATGACACCTCCACACCGCCCCGCCGCCAGGGGGCGCCTCGGCCCCGCCCCGCCGGGCGCCGCTCTGCCCCGCCCCCCGGAAGCGCGGTGTCGCCGGCGCTCCGCCCGCTGCCGCTGCTCTATGGTGGTGGGGCGCGGCCGCTCTGGGCGGGGGAGGGTTTCACCTCGCCCCTCCCCGTATCCCCTCCCCACGCCCCCCAGTGCCCCTCCCACCTCTCCCGGTCCCCTCAGCCCCGGCCCCACTCACGGACCGGACTCACCGCTGCGGGGGCGGCGGCGGAACCGGAAGCGGACGGGCCGAGCGTACTCGCGAGCAGCGAGATCAAACCCTCCCCCGCCCAGAGCGGCCGCGCCCCACCACCATAGAGCAGCGGCAGCGGGCGGAGCGCCGGCGACACCGCGCTTCCGGGGGGCGGGGCAGAGCGGCGCCCGGCGGGGCGGGGCCGAGGCGCCCCCTGGCGGCGGGGCGGTGTGGAGGTGTCATGGCGGAGGTGGGCGCTCACCTCACGGCCGCCCCGGCCGGCGGGGACCGGCCGTCCGTATTCGAGGCGGTGGCCCAGGACAGCCTGATGGCCGCCGTGAAACCCGCCCTGCAGCACCTGGTTAAGGTGAGGGCGAGACGGGCCGCGGGTGAGGGGAGAGGAGGGGAGTCGCCGTGTAACTCCGGCCGCACTCACAGGCAGCGAGACAGTTGTGACCCACCTGGCTTTTGTTGTGGATTAGAGGTGTCGTTTATAGCTGCTGTAATTTATAATTTAGCCCTTTACATCGCTTTCAGGTCCTTCCCTGTGAGGGTGGTGAGGCCGTGGCACAGGTTGCTTAGAGAAGCTGCGGCTGCCCCATCCCTAGGAGTGTTCAAATCCAGGTTGGACGGACCTTGGAGCAACCTGGGGTAGTGAAAGGTGTCCCTGCCCATGGCAGGGGCTGGAACCAGATGATCTTTAATGCTTCTCCCAACCCAAACCACTCTGTGATTCCTCCTGTTTTATGTCCCTTTCACAACAGGTGCTTGCTGAGTCTAATCCTGGCCGATACGGTTTGCTCTGGCACTGGTTTGATGAGATCTACGTCCTTCTGGATTTGCTGCTCCAGCAGCACTACCTGGCCAGGTGCAGCGCATCCTTCTCCGAGAACTTCTACAGCTTGAAGAGGATCCCCATGGGAGAGGGCAGACAGCAACCTCTGGTCACGGCCGGCCTGCCAAAGAGGCAGCACTGGAAGTCTCTGCTCCTGCTGGTTCTTGTTCCTTACCTGAAAGGAAAGCTGGAGAAACTGGTGTCCAGCCTGAGGGAAGAGGATGAGTACTCCATCCACCCTCCATCATCACCTTGGAAGCGCTTCTACAGAGCCTTTCTAGCTGCCTACCCCTATGTAAACATGACCTGGGAGGGCTGGTTTCTTATCCAGCAACTGTGCTACATCCTGGGGAAGGCTGAGCATCATTCCCCCATGCTGAAGCTGGCAGGTGTCTGCCTGGTCAGACTGACTGTCGAGGATATCCAGGCCCTGGAGAAGAAATGGGCTGAAACCACCCCAAGTCAAACACACAGGTATGGCAGAACCTGGCTCAGCTGCTGCTCTCCAGGGTGTTCCATGGGTACGTTAATTTAGAGGTGATGCTGCAAGTAAAAGTGCCTTCTTCTCCAAAAATTCAAGTTGAAAATTCCTCTGGCAAAATGTGCTTCAGAAGGGTGTATTGTGAGTAAAAATAAGGAAACCAGTAGCAGGAATTAGTTTGAAACTATTTTGTGGTAACAAAATTGCAGAGTTTGGGGGTGGTTTTGGGCATGCAAGCCTTTATCCTGTTCAGTCTTCCCCAGCACTTTTCCAACAGGGGAGGGGCAGCAGTTGTAGCAATGTTGCTGAAAGGATTGAAACTTAGTTCTTCGATTTTCCTAAGCAGCAGCTAGTCAGGAGCACACTGAATATCCTGTGAAATGGTGAGCCAGGAGTGAAACACTCTGTGGTCCAGGACCCTTTATTCCCAAACTCTTCTAATTTAGGCTTTTGAACAAAATGGGATTTGCATCTTTCTTAAAATACAAAAAGAATCTGAAACTTCCTAATAAATGCAGACATGGGACATGCTGACCAACTAACTGAGCATTAAGGAGCTGTGTGAAGCAGTGATTCCCCAGGTGCTTTTTCCCATGGTTTCTAGATGGATAAATGTGCAGTGGTAACCATCTCTCCTTACTTCTCTCTCCTACAGCTTTACATCACGAGTGCAGTCGGCCCTGAGGAAAGCTCTGGGTGGCATTGCCTTCTCCCTGTCCACCGGCCTGTCCGTCAGCGTGTTCTTCCTCCAGTTCCTGGACTGGTGGTACTCCTCAGAAAACCAGGAGACCATCAAGTCCCTGACAGCGCTCCCCACTCCCCCACCCCCTGTGCACCTGGAGCACGAGCCCAGCTCAGCTCTCCTGCCCAGCCTGAAGACCGTGTGCCCCCTGTGCCACAAGGTCCGCGTGAACGCCACGGCCCTGGCCACGTCCGGCTTCGTGTTCTGCTACCGCTGCATCTACACTTATGTGAAGGCTCACCAGCGCTGCCCAGTCACAGGCTATGCCACAGAGCTGCAGCACCTGGTCAAACTCTACTCTCCTGAGAGCTGAAAGGCTTCCAGGAGCCTCCATCACCTCTTTTTACATCCCATGGAAGGCTTCGGACCGCCACAGCTCCTCACTGAGCTCTACAGCGCCTTTGAACTCGGTGCTTCATCAGCTTTGCTGCCTTTGCACATTCTGGCAAGGCTCTCCCCTTTGTTGATAAGCTGTTCAAACATCCTGTGGCAGTTGCAGAGGGATCACACAGCCCCAGCCTGTCAGCCAGCACAGAAATGCCTTAAAAGACCAGCTGAAATGGGGGGAAATATTGATTTGGATAAGAGGAATGCAGGTGTGAGGATTAAAGATGAGCACTGGTCCTGCTTGAGGGCACGAGCCAGCAAATTAAAGGGGTAGGGAAACTGTCTAGGCAAGTTTTTCCTCCCTGGGCAGCACAAAGGCCTGGGAAGCTGCCCAGTGTGAGCTCTGGCTTTGTCAGAGGTGGAGACAGGCGTAAACCTCTGCTCTTCAGTCCCCTGCATTTTCAGGCTCTTCACCTTGGAATCAAGAGCACCAAGCCCCTACTTCCCATCAACGGTTCTAAATTAAGGCTTTTGACTCTTTAAAAGAACAAGAAGTACAAGAGGAATGTGACAATTTTTGCACAAGAGAGAAAATGACAAATAGATTAAAACAGAAACTGCCAACGGATGAGAGTGGTTTATTGTTAAATAAGTCTTTGCATTTGTTGTTATCAGCTTTTATAAAGCAAAATTCTTTTTTGATTGAGAACCTAATTTAATTCTTTTCTGGTTGTTGGAAAAAATAGTTTGCTCCTCTGGGGGCTTTATTTATATAAGAGAGACAAGACTAAAGCTGCTTTCATCTTTTCATGTGATGATAGTGGATGGGAGATTAGCATTTTGTAGGCTGAGAATCTTTAATGTCTGAGCATTAAACTGCTATTATTCCAGCCCCAGCTGTGCAGCTCTTCCATATCAGAACAAAACATCCTTCCACTGAACACAGGAGGGAAGAAAACCTGTGTGACATGGTTGGCTCTTGCTTGACACCTGATTTTTCAGGATGGGAGATTGTTTTCCTGACTCTAGGGAGCAGCAGTGCTCCACATATCCCAGTGGCAGTGCTTAGAGAATAAAAGAGCAAAGTTTGCTGCACCAAGTACAGGACCCCACTCTGGTTTTTCCAAATTAAGAGATATGTTCTAACATTTAATTCACTGAACCAGGAATCTCATTTTCCCTCCACTTTAGCTCTGCTTCAGAAGATAAAAATCTCCAATATCCTCCCTCACCTGTAAGCAAGGGACCAAGGTTACTGAATAATGGGGGGAAATGCAGCCATTTGCCTCTTCCCAAAACACCTACTGTAATAAATGAGACTTGTTCCTGATGCTTTATTGTCTCTGTACACCTTCCTAACCCTTCTACCTGTGCCACTATGGAATAATAATAAAAACTGTCTCATTTCTCCCCTCTCCAGTATGGCGTCCATGCAGATACTTCTCTTCCTTTAGAGAGCCACTGAGAACACATGCATCTTACTGGAAATCACAGCAAGGTGTGAGATTTCCTGAGGTTTCAAATCACTTTTTACTTTTTGTTAATGTCCTGGTGAGTCCAGGGCAACAGCTCATTTAAATAAGTATTTGACTGATGATTCCTTTTCAGGATAGGTTTATTTTCTTTTTATGCTTCCTATAATTTCCAAGTTACGTGTCTGCTGCTCAGGGAGAAGCTGGGCAGGCGTGGGACAGACTGACCAGTGCTGACTCACTCACCAGCACTGCAGGGCTCTTGGGCAGGTCTTGCACCATCCTCCCTCTAATGCAGGAAGATTCACTAACACACAGCAGTTTCCTGATCCCACACTGCTCCAGGGCCTCTACAGCTCCTTCTCCCAGGATTAATGCCTCTTCCTCTCCCAAAATGCCCACCAGATGCCCGCCTGCCAGGCGCTGGCTGCTTTGCACTCCCTGCTGCACAACAACCTGTCCCTGCCAAACTTGGATTTGGCCAACTCCAAGACCTGCACAGAACCACCCACATCAAAGCCTCCCAGTTCTGAGCAGCTGTAATTACTCTTTTACACAATAAATTGCCCTTTAAAGCTTAGCTGAGTAACAAGCACTAAACCCACCATGGTGGCAGGCTCAGCAGTTACCTGGCAGCTTTTGTGTGTTCCTGTAGACGGCTGCAGGATGCTGGCTTGGATTTGACTCCTTTGAAACCTCCTGTCCTTAGCAGCCAAATACTCATTTGTCATGTTTCTTGCTCTAAAACAAAGCTACAAAACCAATTTGGGTTATAGAAGAATTCCCATTTATCTGCTTTTTAATTGTGTTCTTAAAACCATGATAGGCTAAAGATTGACAAGAGAAGTTTTTCCAGGGAGCACCAACTTTATTAAACCAACCTTTGGACTTACATACTGATTTGTGATTTCTGTAGAGTCATGTACCACATAAGCCCTCGGGATGCTTTGGTGTTGCTTAATACAATTTCATCAACATTAACAGCAGCATTGGAGTTGTTCAGTATCTCACTGCCACGACTTGACTTTGCAAGTCTTTTAAAAATTCTTTAGTGAACCTAAGGCACATTCACAGCTCATCTGGGCAGTGTTCAAAAATTAGTGCATGAAGCAACTGAGTTTTTGCTGCTTCCTTAACAAAAACAAAGTGGCTTTTCCTGGGAAGGGAAAACCACCATAACATACTCCTAGGTATATATTCCCCATAGATGTTTCCTTCTCCACAGGAAGAGAGAAATCAATATTAAGATGTCATCACAACCTGGAAAAGAACAAAAAACTGAATTACAGAATAGCCCCATCTCTTTTCTTGGGCCTTTCCCTCAACCCCAAAGGGGTTGCACTTCACTGAGAGTATTCCAAAAATACTCCTGGCTCCCTGCTGGCAATCAGTAAATGAGAATACAGCTGAATGAACTGCTAATGAGCTTCTATAGGAGAGGCAGCTCAGAGTCTGCATTGCACTTACAGAGAAAACACAGTGGCAGAGTATCACGAAGGAGAAAACCCACAACCCCCCTCCCCTCACTGCAAGCTCACACTAATGCTGCAGCAACGAGTATTTGAATTACTTTTCAAATCAAGGCTTTGTTTTTCTGCCGTTAAAATAAATTGCTAAAAATCCTTCGTATTTTTTTTTAGAGTGCATCAACGTTTAAAGAACAGCAAAGCTGTTTCCTGCAGACGAGCTTAGCCTAAAGTAGCTCAGAGAGAAGATTACGTGATCATGCCCTGGTCAGAGCAGAGACACGGAGTCTCGGCAATACCAGTTCAGACTATACTTCACTCATCATTGCTCTGGGCAAATCTATTTGCCTTCAATAAGGAGCTTGCTCCCAAGCCAGGGGCTGGAAGGTTTCCTGCTCCCTAGGAGGATGAAGCACGTGTAGCAGGGGAGCACTGGGAGGGAGGTGACATCCCTGCTACAACCGAGCAGGACACAAATCCAGACTCCAAGGTCAGGAAAGCCTAAGGAAAAAACCCATGTCATACCTATAAATGCTGCTGCAGTCAGTGTTTCTCCAAGGGTCCAGAGGCCTGTTTGGATCTCTCCCTTCCCTCATGCCACCCGTTTGCGCTCTTTCCCATCTCTTTTCCTGCATCCTTCCCACCATGTCCCTGCAGCTCTTAATTCTCCAGTTCCTCTGCCCGTGCCCGCCCTACCCCAGCCCCACATCCCTCCGGTTCCCAGATATCCTCCCCCCATGCCCTACCTCAGCCAGGTTCCCCTCGCCACCGTCAGCCAGCCCCCCAGAGCCGCTTCCGCGTCTCCGCAGCCTCCCTGAGCCCGTCTCCCCACACATGGAGCCCTCAGCTGCCCCACNAGGCCCCACCGCGGTCCCGCACCCCCTGGACCCCCGGTGCCCCGTGTCCGGTGTCCCCTCACACCGCTCCGCTCCCGCAGGCCCAGCCGCGCCGGGGGGAGGAGCCGCCCGCTTCGCCCCGCCCCTCCGGTGGTAACAACCAATCACAGCGCCAGGCTCTTCCGGCGGGGCCGGCGGGAGCCAATAGGAAAGCGCGTTAGAGGAGCTGGGGGCGGTGCGAGCGTTTCCCGCCCTGAGGGGGCCTGAGGGGGCCTGAGGGGGCGGAGGGTCTCTGTTAGAAGAAAATGGGTGTTTTGTGCATGTTTAGCTAAAAAATGCCAATAAATGGCTTTTACAGAAGTTATTGCCCTGCTCAACTTCAGCAACAGTCAGTTAGTAGAACCTAGTTGCTCATAGGAGACGCTTCTGTGGGAGAAGGAAAACTTTGCCCTTTAATACGAATGGCATTTTGTCTTGGTGTCAGGTTAGGTAAACCTGTTCAGAGTTAATGTAAAGTACTTTCGAAAGCCAGAATCAAAATCCCTAAAACTGACTATCCAGAGATTGAAAGCTGATAGATAACAAACCGTATTTTCCGCCATGGAATGTGGTTCCCTTGGTTTGGAAGAACAGTCTGATAGCCTCCTGCTGTGATTATAAAGCACCAGTGATTTAACTGAACATTATTACATTCATTGAACACAGCTGGAATCACCATCCAAATGAATTTGCCTTTAGGTTGTCAAACCTATTAGCTCAAAATTTTCAATCTTTTCCAAATTCAGGACACTAGAGGCACTTTTCATTTCTTTTTTTTTTTTGTTTCCTTAACATGCAAGAAAAGACTATCCCCATGGTTCCTTTCATAACCCCAAACCTCAGCATTTCATCATGCTATGCCTATTGTGAACATCACTGATATTTAGTATGACCAGAAATATTTTAATACGTTTGAATTAATATTTAAATCATTACTGAGTAGGATTATATTTATTACAAGCTTAGGGACTTTCCCAGGGACTAAAGAAAGGGTCTGTGATTTTTTTGTGCTGTTCATAGACTGCATTAAGAATCTGTGCTTGAATGAAAACATTTATGTAAAGAAGTTTAATGTGATGACCCACTGATGGGTTGCTTCTCATTCTGTTTTTTTTTCATAAACGGGGTGTTTTCAACATTGCCTGTTGAGCCAAACACTGTGCCTTGGTGTGACACCTTCGTGGTGACTCTGCTGCATTTGGGAACACTGGATGGTTTGCAAGGAGTAAAAATTCAACCTGTGCTACCACTTACTCCATTCTTCTACATGAGATGCAAGACTGCAAGTGAGACTTGCCTTAGATTCTCCGCTGGCTTAATAAAATCAGATCAGGAATTTCACATGGAATAAAGTAGTGAATTTATTAAGAGTTCATCCACCATCGTCACACTTCAGCACACAAAATAAATGAACAAAAAAGCACAGAGCTAAAATCCTATTTTCTGACTACAGAACAGAAGGCACTTAACCCTCCCTGTTCCACCACTGCTGGGAATTCCAGAAGTACCAGGAGCTGGATGCAGAACAGATTTCAGCTTTGCTGAGTTTCCTTCCAACAGCCTCCTGACACATCTCCAACACAACCAACACTTTTACAGCTGGGCCTTGAAGCTTTCATCATTATCAGCTGAATGGGAGCAGAGAAAGGATTTACACCATCTGGGAATTGCTCAGATGGACACTTCCCAAATTTCCCAGGCAAATTACCTCCTTCTCCTCACACAGCTTATGATCCTCCAAAGCTGTCCCCAAACAATTCAGTGCCTTGACAATGGCACTAGATTCTCCTCATGGCTCTCACCTTTTCCATATTTCTCCATTTCCCACCCCCATACTCAGCTGGTCTTGGTGCTTTTTATGCCCTCATGCCTGAGAGAGAGGTTTGATCAGCTCATAATCCATGCACTTGCTGAGGCAATCCCGTGCCACATTAATGATGTGCTGCTTCTTGGGATGATCCTCCTGCTTCCCGACGTACGTCAGGATCTCCAGGAGCTCTGACTCCACCAGCTTCTTAGCCAGCTCTTTGTCAGCACTGATTAAGTTGAAAGCAATGACCAGTCCTCGGTGCTGGACCTCCATGTTGTCGTGCAAGCAGAGCCTCTGCAGGATTTCAAGCCACTGGGTGGTCTGGAAGGGAAAAAGAGATCATTAATACTGATCTGAAGAATACCTCAACCAAGAATTCATATTCTTTGCTTCCTTCAGCAGAAGGAAGAGCAATACTAGTGTCACTTATTGTTATTTCATTCTTTAACTAAGGAAACCTGACTCCAAACATTTGTACCCCATTTTTCTTACACTAAAGTCAGAATCTTCCACGGCACTGGCACCACATGAAACAAGTTTCATGTTTAGGCTGCTGCCTACTCTCTGTGAAAAGAATCTGACCAGATTATTGACACAGCTGAGATGACCAGGACACTCCCCCATCCCAATCTTCCTGAGCTTCTCTTTTGGTTTGATTAATCATTTTTATCTTAACGAGCTCCAGTTCCAATTATGTGTGCAACACAACAAGGAGTTCTCAACCACAGCTCTTCAGACACTCAGCCATGCAGGGTGTGGGTTCTCAGAGCATACAGATCTGTGCAGCGAAGGGAGATCCTTTGGGATCTCTAAAGCTCACTAGGTTATTGATCAAGCACTTCTCATTTCAGGGTGAAACACAGGTTGGATTTCAGGTTATTTATCAAAATGGACTAAGAGCATGCACACCCAGGTCCCAGCTTCTCCAGGTTCCTCATTATCAAACTAGTAAATTGCATCTTCCTTTTGAGAGGCATTTTCACACCTGAGCCAGCACCCTTGCAGGGTACATCCACACTGCCCACAGAGTTATGCTCTCACCACTTGAGTCATCTTTGAGCAGAGTTTCTTTTGTGCTGCTGTAAGCATGGCCAGGGCTCCTGCTGCTGCAACCTGGACTTTCTCATCATCCTCACCACATAGCAACACCACCAACTTCAGCCGGTCATTGCCATCAGCCACAAACCGCTCTTGAACCTAAAAAAAACCCCAAAATTACCCAGGATAACACAATTAGGAACGGCTCCTCACAGGGACAGGGGCACACAGTAAGGCTGGAGATGCCCAGCAAGTTACCTCCTTGTTGACCACCAAGTTGCACATGCACTCTGTGGCTGCCTGTCGAAGTTGGTCGTGGTTCTCAAACATGTAGTTTTCAATATCTGGCAAGGCCTTCTCTTTGATTATCTTTAACCTGTGTCAAAGAGCAGTAAAAAAAACACATTATAGGTCAAGCAGTAACCATCTTATCAAATATTAACTGCAGGGAAGGCCTTGAAACAAATCAGTGTCTGCAGCATTGGAGCTCATGGTGTGGTTCATTCCCTGTCCAATGCAGATGAGGTTCATGTCTTTGCTGTTTTTGTGGGAAAGTGTGCCACTCCCCTTTTCCTATTTCAAGAATCTTTTGGCTCTGAGATCTCTGTAGCTCTGCCAAAGGTGGCTCAAACTGGCCAGTCTTCATAGTCCAACAAGCGTTCCACTGTAATTCGCATTCACTCCTGGGGAAGAAGGAAGGTTAAAAAGCAGTAAAACTCACCTAAGTTTATCACTCCTTCCTGAAAAGTTTGTGAGACCTAACAGAGCCTCGTAGTTCTGGAGGCCATCCCTCTCTGTGTTCAGCAGGCTGACGAGGGGCCTCACCACCTCGTACACCTAGAAGAGAAGGCAGTATTAGCAATTTTCCTTTGCTAAAGGAAGTATCAATGCTTTTGGGTTTATTATTTTTTTTCTTAAGCTTACCCTCTCCCCTGGGAATGCAATATCTGGATTGGAGATAGCAGCAATTTTTGCCAGAGCGTGAGAAGCCTTTATCTTGCCAACATCTGTGCCTTCCACAGCCAGAGGTATCAGGGCCTGGAGGTACACAGGAAAAAGCATTCAGTGTTGTGAGAAGATTTACAGGATTGCTTTAACAGACTAAAACAAGTTAAAAATACCCCGTGGCCCTGTGTGATGTCTTGCTTTTGTTCTCAAATAGGCACCACCCAGAGCTTGTAGCTCACACAGTCACTCCAAGAACATCACTTCTCTGGAGCCTTGCAGAGGTGGGACTGCAGTGTCAGTGTGGCCCCAGGGGTGACAGCTTGTGCTTTTTTTGTCACCTGCCCTCACTGGAGACACACCACAAGCTCCCAGCAGACATTAACAGCACACCAGGAACTTCAAACATAAAAGTGATCACCTTCCCACCGCCTTGAGCGACAATGGTCCCACGGTCCTTGGGGTCTTCACACAAGGCAAGAAACACCCTGCAGGGGCACAGAACACTCAGTGAAACAGCCACGTGGGACAGCAACAGCCAACAGCCCTCATGAAAGGGGGATGAGGTTTTGCAGGAGTTCCAGAGCCACCAGGTAAATTCCAGGTGCTCAACTCAGTGCACACAACACTCGATGAGGAAGCAGCAAATGACATAGTAAAAAGTTTTCAGATCTGTAAGACGAACTCTCTTCCAGTCAGAATTGATACAAAGAACTAAAAATTCAAAATGCATCCTAGCAAGGCATCCCTGTAAGCCAGCTTCAAGGTCAGAACATGGATTTTTATGATATTGTTCAAGAAAAACTTTGGTTTAAAATCTTTCCTCCAGCTCCCTTTCATCAACCCCTCTCCAGCAGAATGCATCTCCCCACAAACAAGGAGCCAGCCCAGAAGACATCCCCGTGGCAGAGGGGCTGCCCAGCACTCCCAGCTCCTACAGCATCAGTGAAGGCACCTGGCAATGAGCTCCTTGCTCTGGTCTGTCAGAATGGCACTGTCAGCCTTCACCATGCAGGCCAAGGCAGAGACAACCCCGGCCTTCAGCAACCGCTTCACCCGCTTCACCACAAAATCCTTCTTGTCCTGAGGAGAAGACATTGGGAAAGGATTAGCCCTCAGCTGCCATTCTACCATCCAGCTATGTGACAGCCAAGCCTGGTTGGAGAGCAAAGCCATTTCAGTCTGGAGGCAGCAGACCTGAAGTCTGCGACAATGGATACACCAAAGAAAGTCTTTCTGAACAGCATCTCCAGCTGGACACAACCCACCTTTGGATGCTCCTCAGGCACGTGCTGCTTGGAGAATTTTGCCAGCTGTACCAGCTCTGGGACCAGCTCCTTGGTGTCATAGCTGTTGGTGCAGTTCACCAGTGCAGAAGCCACAGAATACAAGATAGTCTTGTCGCTTGCCTGCACAGGAAAATAAAAGCTTTTGTGAGGGTGAGGAGGGCACAGCAAGGAAACAGGTCCCTTTGGGCTGCCATCATGGTGTTTTGCACTGGTGGAAATGTTCTTAGCTTTATCCCCAACTTTATAGCCCATGGCGGGGAAAACCAAAAGTTTTCATGGTCAAACAAGGTGTTGAACATCATCAGGTGCTGTCAACACCTTGATGCCTTTGGTTTTCATGCAGTTGCTGACAGTAAAGGTAGGAGCAACCTTCTCCAGCCTAGGGAGAAGAGCAGGTTGATAACAGCCTTGAGATGTCCCTGGGGCACAGGAAAGACTGAAGTTCTGCTGAACCACAGGTGAGGGGTTGGGGTCACGGCTCCTTCTGACTGGGCCACAGCGCAGGGCTGGAGAGCTGGGAGAACTTGATGCTACCAGAGGAATGAGGGAACAAGGAAAGGAGACAGACCTTGGCTAAATCGAACATAGCTTTCAGGGCTGGCTCATCCTCAACAAAGTCATCTTTCACATCTGCATCGAGGGTGAGGTATGAGAGCCCTTCCACAGCCCATTTCCTGGTGCGGGCATCAATGCTGGTGTTGCACAACCACCTGGAAGAGAGAAAGACACTCACATTTCTATCTTGGGAGCCAGGAGTAACTTATTTAGAAAAAAAGGGAGGAAAAACAGATATTGAGGCTGATTCAGGGCCGAATATGTCCTCATGTTCTGCTGCAGCTTTTAAGACTGGGGACACTTCCCCTTGAAACATGACCTTCCTCCCGTGGTCCAACTTGTGGGATCTAAATACTGCTGGGAATGACAGACCAGGACAGCTACTCAGCACTGCTTTGCCTTTTCCAACCCCTGAAACACGAGATGCCTGCAGGAATGACCACCATTCAGCCACTTTCTAACTTCCTCCCACCTCTTTGGTTACTCTGCCCGGCAAATTCACCTTCAGAAGGGACTTGTGCAAATTCAAGGCAGCAGTAATTAGGCTGTGCCACTCTGGCAAAGAGGGAGGAACTGGGTCTGGTGTCTCCCATGGACAGTGAGGGAGAGAGAAGGTTCATCTGGATATTGAGGCAGGAGGAACATATGGCTGCTTGAGGCACAGAGGAGCTCCAGGTGCCAGTGCAGTGGCTCTGGGGGCACTGTCAGCTGGCAGGCAGCACAGGAAATGAAGGCAACATGTAGGCAGGATCTTGTGGGAGAGGAACATATTGTATTTTGTAAAGATTAGAACAACTGAAGAAATCAGTGAAGTCACTCACTTTCGGCACTGCTTGGCTAACTTCTCAGTGGAGCCCTCAGCAAACTGCCGCAGGCCATAGTCTGTGCCTCCTGCTGAGCCCAGCTTGCAGAGACCCTGAAGAGGATGAAGAGGACATACTGGTGAGAAAGGCTCATTAATCCTCCTGTGTTGCTGCCCCAAAACAGCCTAAGCCCATCTCTCATTCCCAGAATCTCCATCCTCTCCCAAGTCTGGGATAAGGCTGCTGAGTGTGGCAGGCAATAGAGGCAGGGCTGCATCCTTACCACCAGAGCTCGGATTTTGATCTTCTCATTCTTGGTCTTCTTGTAGATCTCCTTCAGGAGCGTCACCCCGTTGGTGATGATGAAGGTGGCTCGGCTCAGCTTGGTGGAAGCATGGATGAGGGCTTCCACAGCCACCAGCTGGTCAATCTCCCTCTCAGACCCACACAGGGCAACCATCATCTCCATCACTCCCTTCATGCCAAGCAGCTTGTTGCCCAAGTCAAAGGGCCCTTGCAGAACTCCAGACACAATCTGGATAGCATGGAGTGTCTTATCCATGTCTTGTGGGTCGATTTTGCTCCTGCATGGGATAGAGGGAGTAGGGTATGGAACAGCAGTGGGGAGGAAATATCCTCCCTCAACTGCACTGCTGAATCATATCGGTGTTTGGAAATGCAAATTTCTGCAAAGCTTGTGATCCAGCAGCCTGTGATCTCAAGCAAATAATTATCTCCCAGAGACCCAGTTCTGAATGTAAGTGGACTTCAAGTGCCTGATCTCATCTTCAAGACCCCCTGCTCCTGCCCTCTGGGCCAGCTCACCCCTGACTCACTTGATGTACTCCTCACAGATCAGCCGGTAGTTGTCCCGCTCCGGGTCGCAGCGCAGGTCGTCGTAGAGCTTATTTAGGAGGACAGAGGCAGTCAGCTGGGTGTTCTCTGTCAGTGGCAGGCAGTCAGGCATCTCAGGAATCTGGCCCACCACTTTCAGTATCTTTTTTAAGCCTGGAAACAATGGAGTGATACGGCTGTCAGAAGGGAGAGGGTGTATGCAAAACTCAAGATACCCTTTGTTACTTTTTTGCTGTGGAATAGCCACCTTGGATGGTTTACAAATATTTTTCAGCCTAATCACATAAGTCTTAAGCAAAAAAGACACCCAGATATTTACTGGGGAGGAGCTTCTGCTGGTGAGATTACAGGTTTGCAGCATCAGGCATTTTTCCAGCTCTCAGAGTGAGATAAGCAAAACTGCATTAGGCCCCTGGCTGGATCTGTTATTTTTATCAGGAAACATTCAACCTACTGACCCCCAAGGCTGGAGGCTCTGACTGAGGAAAACTCAGCCACTTTTAAGTGAATCTGGATGACTTAACCCTCCTTTTGCTGAATTATTAAATAACTCCCATCAAAATGGTAACACACACATGCATTGGAATTACTATAAAAACACACAGCATACAAATTCCTCACCCTTGACCAGTTTAAGAATACACCAGTTTATGGGTCCACCAAGCTCAGCAGGTGCTCATCTCATCCTGTCTAAACCAGACAATTTATCCAAGCCAAATCCTCCCAACATAAGCAAATACATTGGAGAAAACTAACCAGAGACGTTAGGCAGTCCTTTAGAAACTCAAAAATTCTTGTTCTTATACACAGTTGATTTTCTCTCAGTACTCTTTCCTAAGAAGCCTAACTTTGCTCCAAGCTTGCATGCACCATAAAAAGCCAGAGAGGATTTATTTTATTGGTGGGACCAGTTCTTCAGGTATTCAGGCAAGAACACACAGCTCCACATTTCCCAGATCCCAACAGGATGGCAGGGAAGGACTCACCATTGTCGATGACAAAGATGCTCCTGCTGTTGTCATGGTCTTTCAGGTCCTTCCTTGGTATGTTCTTGTTGAGGAGGTTGAGGGCTCGGTCTCGCCCTTGCCCAGACACTTTCTTACTGACCAGCATATCCAGCAAACGCATTGTGATCATCCTCAAATCTTTCTTAGTGTCTACACAGAAGCAAAACAGTAGCAGCCAGTTACGAGAAGTTATCTCTGAGAGCAGGTGAACTCAGTCAAAACCATTCAAAGCCATTGTGTGGCTGGAACAGAAGTACTTAAGCTATCCATGAGGATAAGAGCTGTGTACAGGTTGTCCTCCTGGACAGCTGAAGGGTGAAGTCCCCACTTCACCAAAGAACAAGGAATAAGGTGGAATCCCAGGAGCAGAGCCCTCCCTGCTTGTCCCACTCCTCCTGCAGGCAGAGGCAATGAAGAGCAGGTGATGTGCTGTTACCTAGCACTAGAGCCTCCTCTTTGCCGTGGTGCTCCTCCTTCCCCTGGCCCAGCAGGCAGTCGGTGATGGTCTGCAGGAGGTTGCAGACAGCCAGGGAGATTTCTTCATTGTCCACTGACATCCACATGCAAATGCTGTCGATGCCCAGGTAATGGAGAATGGCAGTGGCCTGGCCCCAGGAAGGAGAGAGCAGGACAGTGTTAGCAAAGGACTTTCCTTCCTGTGTCCTCTAGGCTCAGCTGGGACAAAGAAACTAATTTTCTCAGTAGATCCTGAGTCAGTACAAGGCAGAGTTTTAATCTCCCCCACTGCTCACAAACAACACAACCTATTGCAATTTCCCCCTCCCCAGGTGCAAAAGGCAATAGCAATGAAAGTCCAAGCACCCTGTCCTTACCCGAGCCTTATGTCCTGTGCACATTCCTGAAAGTGTCCTCACGGCTGCCAGGATCAGCTCAGGATTTTTGGTTTCTATCAGCTGCAGCAGCAAGTTGACCCCATTATTCTGGAAAATCCTCTCAGCACCAGCTTCCTCTCGCCCCAGGACTATGAGGTTGTTTGCAGCCTGGGTGGGAGGCAGAAGAACCAGGGGTCAGTGGCACAGCCCAGCCTCCAGAACATCTCTGTGCAGCTCTGGGAGATCCTGGTGGGAGCCATCTCCTGATGGATGCAGCAGATCAGCTCAGACCCCATCAGTTTATCCAGGTGCATTTAGGGATCAGCTCTGCTCTGCCCAAGAAGAGTGGGTCACTGCTCGGAGGGAACATCTGGAGGGTGGCAGAGATGGACCTGAGCAGAAGTCCAGGCTGATGCTGCCTTTGATATTTTGGGAGGTTGGACCACCTTCCCTCGGCACAGGGGTGATGCCTCATTGGGACATTTCCCCTCTCTCTGAGTGCAGTTCACCTCCCAGTTCCTTCCCTCATGCTCCCTCAGGGGAGGTGGGGAAGGAAATGCAGTGTTCTGCTCCCTGCTGCAGTCTCTGACATCAAACAGCCATTTTGCCAACTCCAGGGCAGTTCTCACCTTTTCTCGCTTTTCTTTGTCGCTGTTCTCATCCAGCAGGATCTCGAACATCTTCTGCACCCTCGAGTCCGTGGAGAACTGAATGCGCAGCTGTGCCAAGGGAGAGCACAGAGCATGAGGAGGAAGAAATAGAAGAGAAACTTTCCTTTTTCACCTCAAGAATACTCCCCACCCTCAAACCACAGGCAATTTAAGCTGAATAACAGGAGACACCATTTCTCAGCAATCAGCATCCATTACCCATTGCCATCTGGCAGAGCCAGCCCTGGATCTTAATTTCTGAGACTCACAGTTCATAGTGGTGTGAGGATTTTTTCACAGCATCCCCCTCAAGGTAACTGTAGCAACGTGGCAACTGCCACACCCACCCCGAAACTGATTCAGTCCCTTGCCAAGAGCTTTCCAAGACACTCAGGATCAGGCCAGCCTCAGGAGGAAGCTGCCACAGTTTTTAATTTAACCATTCAACCCAATCCTCAGATTTACACACATCTGTCACTCTAGGACATGAAAGAGAACACAGGCACTAGAGAGATTTCAGAAGGGCTAAAAGGCACCTATGTTTATTAACTTCCAAATTTATAGATTTCTTAACCAGGACAAGGATTGGGTGAACAAGGTCACTTCCTCTACAAACACATTGGCTACAAGAGATGCCCATCAGGGTGCTTTTATCATAGTGCATGTATGTAAACATTCTTACAGCTAGGAAAACATAGCTTATTGTTTACATGAAACACTGTGAGAACTCTGACCCCAAAAGTAAAACATCAGAAAGCTGAGAGAACCAGGCAACACACATCAAGTATGAACTTCCAGTTAATGGAGCCTATTTATTCCCTATATTGCCACCAGTTTCCAGTATGACCAACAATCCATTGATGTAACCCAGGGAAAGGATTTCCCACCCCTGGTCTGTGAATCCAGGACTGTTCCCTTGGCATTTACCTTCTCCTGGATGTTGGCCCCCAGTCGCCTCAGGGTGTCCTGGAAGTTTTTGTTGCGGGGTTCGAGGGTGGCACATTTCTGAGCATCTTTGAATGCTTGGTCCAGCTTCCCCAGCTTTTCCAGGGCTTGGCTGCGCCGGTACAAGGCTTTGATATCTGAAGCATTGATGTCAATAGCTGGGAAAGGGATCCAAAACACCAGGCATCAGAGCTTGCTGCTTGGAAATGGCCTGTGCAAACTGTGATTTGCTCTGTTATCAGCATCAGTCAGTGCCTGATCAGCACTGATTGCACCAATTGGCATAACATCATTAGAACCTCCAGGAATTCCCTTATGGCCTCAGCACCTGGGTGTTAGTGGACATCAAAGAATAAGGCCACAGTGTCCCAAAAGCAGATGTGAGAGCAGGCTGAGCAAGTGTACCTAACTTCCTCATAACAGCCCCCTCCTTACCTCTAGATGCATCCGAGGCTGCCTTGGCATATTCCTCCTGTTGAACCAGAAAGGAGAGATTTATTAGCCATGGAATAGCTGGGCATGTCCCCGTTCCTGATGGACACTGGAACCTCTCTGTTCCCATTTCCCCATGGGACACCCCAGTGAAGCTCCAGCACAAGCCCAGAACATGTCATTTCAGAGCAGCTGGAAATACCCTACTCAATAAATGGACAAACCAGCCAGTCCACAGCCAGTGAGTGCCCTTGGCTGCCTTCCTGCTCCTCTCCCCCTGAGCACTGCCCAGGCAAGGGGAGCTTTTCTCACCTTTTTGAGGAAACAGGCTGCCCTGTTCCTGTACAGCACCGCCTGCAGAGCCTTGTCCTTGTTGAGCTTTATGGCTTGAGTGTAGCTTTGAAGGGCTTTCTCGTAGTCATTGGCCTGAAAATATTTATTGCCCTCCTCTTTCAGCTGGATGGGATCCTCCATCTGGAGAGCTTGAAGGAAAAACATCAATCTGCATCCCATTTTCCACTGCCTCGGTCGCCTGCCTGCTCCCCCAAGCTGACTTCCACCATGAGACTGACATATAATTAACACACATTAATAAAAGTAGCTTACCAGGCTGAAGAGTTTTGAAAATGAAGACCTAAATTGCTCTTCAAGACTGTGGCTTCTCAGAAGCTTTTCCCACCAGTGTAGATCCTTAGGAGTCAATTAAAAATAAAAAAGAAAAACAACAACAAAAAAAGGAATTAAAGAAATCTGCCAGCACTACGGAGAGCCCATGTGGCTCAGGAAAGAGCTCACTTCCCACTCCAAGTTTGGGCAGGACCTGGCAGCTCCTGCTGCTTGTCAGTGTCACCTGTCACCACAGCCTGTCCCCTCCTTGTCCCCTCGTGCTTTATATGCCCGGGGACGGCTGGAAGCCAGGGCCAGCTTGGGGGGCACCTGGCTGCAAGCAGGCAGCAACCCTCTGCAGCAGGAGGGAATCCTCTCCCACCTGCCAGGCAAATCCCAGCTTCCCCCTGCCTGCAGAACTGCACAGGGTGTGGAGAGCAGGAAGGGGGGGGTCATGCCAAAAAAGCCCACGGCTGGGATGGCTGACCCCTGTCACAGTGCTCAGACCCTTTTCCCTTTCTATTTAGGGAAGCATGAGACAGCTGAGCCCCAGGGACAAGTGGCCCCAGGCCAGCAGCTGCAGCAGTGCCCAGCACCTTCCAGAATTCCCTGGGATGGAAAGCTGACTGACAGCCAGTGCTGCCTCCTCCTCCTTGCAGGGCCTGTGGGAACCCATCCCGCTGGAAATCTCAGCCATGTCTGGCACTGCCACTGGCCCCACACGTGGTCATTCAGCAACACAGTGACATGGACTAACAGAGAGGACTGGAACATGCTGGAGCTGTGTGATGAGTGGCTCAATTTGAGTGACACCAGTAGACAGAGTAGCACTGAGCTCCAAGAGAACAGAGCCTTTCAATCTCCCCTCTTTCCCAGGGGTCATGATGAAAGAATTCTGCTTTGTGACTTATCTCCCCCCCAAACACAGGCCTTGCCTTTCCCAGTGTACCTACCAGTGTGCCAGCTATAAAGCAAAGGGGGGAACTGGCAGGATGGGGAAATGACTGAGGAAGCCATGGGCTGACCAAGACACTGCCAGGAGGAAAAATATCGTTTATAATTCTGTGATCTGTGTTGTGGCTTGTGGCTCTTAGGCAGCAGGGGTTGGCACAGGACTGCCCTGCCCATGTCTCCTGTTTGACTGGCACCAGCAGCATTGCCTGGTCCCTGGTATTTGGGCAGGAGGCGATTCCAAAGCCATTTGTAAATCCCTTCACAGCACATCATCAGCACCATAGCTGCAGGCAGCTTCATCAAGGGCAGCTCTCACACCTTCACCTGTGTGGGAATAGTTCCAAGGCACAAGGACAACAGCTGTGGAAAGTGCAAGATGCCACCCCTGCTTTGGATAGACTCAGTACAGTGGCTTTTCCAGCATTCATTTGGATTAACACACCAGAAATCCCTTCCCACATGGTTTTAGGTACTGGGGAGGGCTCAGCTGACTTCATTTCAATACTCGTGTGATACAGCACTGCCTTTCTCACGTCAGGTAGAATGAAGCCACACTGTCACAAGCGACAGCACTGCAGGTAAACTGAGTTACAAAATCAAAGGGTGCTGGGTGCTGCTGATGCTCAAGGCAGAGCCGAGAGGGCAGGGCAAGCTCAGCAGCGAGTGCCGAGAGCCCTCTTCAGGCCTCGGCTGGGAAAGAAAAACATAACAATAATAAAACCCACCAAAACCCAGCTTTTCCAGGAGAAATTCAAGCCCCCAGTACAGCCAAGGAGGGGCTCCCCACACCGGCAGGGCAGCAAAGCCCCTCAGCCCTCCGTGCACCGTCACTTCCCACCCGGCAGCACCGGCTGATGACCCGGGACAAACCCAGCCCTTGGAGTGCCACGGATGCCGGGACGGTTCGGGTGGGAAGGGACTGGGCTAATCCCGGCGGAGGGGCTGGGGAAGGGACACAGGGGCGGGTTGGGAGCGGAGGGCCGGGCCGCGGTGAGGCCTTTCCGCCGGCGGCAGGAAGCAGGAAGGGAGCGGGCGGCGAGTGCCGTGCCCCGGCCGGGGCTGCGGCCTGCGGGGCAGCCCGTGCCGGTGGGGAACCATCGAGGGGCTCTGCTGGAGGTGGCTCGGGATGGGAATGTCCCTGCCGAGGATGGGGAATGTCCCTTCCCGGGGATGAGGAATGTCCCTGCCCGAGGATGGGGAATGTCCCTTCCCGGGGATGAGGAATGTCCCTGCCCGGGATGGGGAGTGTCCCTTCCCGGGGATAGGGAATGTCCCTGCCCGGGGATGGGGAATGTCCCTGCCCGAGGATGAGGAATGTCCCTGCCCGGGGATGGGGAATGTCCCTTCCCGGGGATGGGGAATGTCCCTGCCCAGGGATGGGGTCCCCCCGCCCGCTGTGCTCCCCCAGCCATGCCCCCGTACCCCCCGTGCAGGATTTTGGGCTGTTTGGCTCCACAAAGGAATTAAATACCCACCATAACCACCCGTCCCAGACACAGCTTGGGTGGCTTCTCCCCCACTCCAGGGGCAGGCACCGTGCATGGCTCAGTGTTGGTAACCTGGCAGTGCAGGGTGTGGGTTGGAGTTGATGATCTTGGATGGCTTTTCCAACCTGAATGATTCTATGAATTCTACTCTCCCATCTCCTCTGCAGGTGTCTGCTCTTCTCCCACGCTGTGGACATGGTGGTCCTGCGGGCTGGGCTCTGCCCTGGTCTCACTGAAGACATGATCCAGCTTTTCAGGGCCAATGGCATCAGGACAGGTAATGGGCTGGCATCAGGGTCTCGGGTTGGGGAACATCATCCCCTATGCATTTGGTGGACCTGTATCATCCCAAATCCTGGGAGGATGGCGGTGGTTGAACATCCTTTCATGTCCTTGCTGGATGTCTTCTGGGTCCTCCTGGGTGGATACAGTGAGTCAGGACTTCTCCATAGGAGCAGAAGAGTGTAACGACATGATAGAGATCCCTGCAGAGGCTTATTGAGGATTGAACAATTATGGCTTTTGTTATGGTATTTCAGGAGGGTTTATGCTGTTTTCCCTCTGAAAAATGCCCAACTTCCTGGAATGCTGCACTCCAGGCACCTCCTGCCCTTAGAGGGGAAGGAAAAGGTGCTGGGCTGCTCTTGAGCAAAACAAGGAAGATTTTTACCAGCTTCTTTCCCTGCTCTGTTCTGCAGGAAAAAATTTGTTTTGTGATGGGATCATCTCAGAGGAAAAACTCCTCCACTTGCAGTGTTGACAGAGGGCACAGACACTTTGCCTGTTGGTGCAGGTTTTATCCAAGCTGGTTGTCTTCTGGTGTTTGTGGTCTGATCAGGCTCAGCTTCCAACCTCTTGTCCCTCATGTTATTTGCAGTGGTGGACTTTGTGTCTTCAGACCTGGAGGATGTTGCCCAGAAGTGTTCCCTGTCTTACAAGGTAAAAGGGACTACTCCTAAGTCCTGGTACATTAACCAGGGAGCTCAAAGCTATTTGGCTCATGGACAAGGATGGGCTTATCTGGGGGAACCTTGTGCAGCAGATATTGGCCCTGGACTTGCTCAGTCCCATTTCCAGACATCCCTCTGCCCCCAGGCACTGGTTGCAGTCAGACGTGTGCTCCTGGCCCAGTTCTCTGCCTTCCCTGCCAACGGAGCAGACCTCTACGAGGAGCTCAAGAGCTCCACTGCCATCCTGCCCACTGGCAGCCCAAGGTGGGTGCATCTCCCACCAGCTCTGCCCAGGGCTGGGCTTGCTGCACAAGGCTGTGGTTGCCAACACAGGCTTTGAATTTCAGTCTCCAAACCATCCCCATGCCCTTGTCTGCATTTGGGAAAGGGACTTGTGGCACAAATATCTGGGGACTGCTGCCTCTTGGTGCCCCTGCCATTCTGGCTGAAGGGGTGTTGATAATCCCACCTTGTGTCCACCCCAAAGCCTGGACCAGCTGCTGGACTCGGGGCTGTACACGGGGGAAGTGACAGAGCTCATGGGAGCACCGGGCAGCGGGAAGACACAGGTGAGTGGGGTGGAGCACAGAGGAGAGGACAGCAGGGTGAAGATGGTGCCATCAGACAGAGGGACATGTCACACCCTGTCCCTGTCCCCCCAGGTGTGCCTGGGCATTGCAGCCAGCGTGTCTCTGGGCCTCAAGCAGCATGTTCTGTTTCTCAACTCCACGGGGGGTTTCACTGCCTCCCGTCTCTACCAGATGCTCCAAGCCCAGACAGAGGATGAGGAAGAGCAGGCAAGTTCCCCTGAAGCTGATCCCTCTGCTCTCTAAAACTCACTTTGCTCTTGCCTGCAGAAAACCCTAGAGATGATTTGTCTTTCCAGCTTTGTCCCCTTTTTTGGGTCCAAACTCTTCCATGGCTTGGTGGGCGCCGTGCTCAGGACAGACACTGCTCTTTGTTGTTTTTCTTGGGAGCAGGGAGGGACTTACTGGACTTGCAGGACTTCACTCCCTGAGCTCAATCCACATTGCTTTTTCCATCAGTGCAGTAGGAACAGTGGTGTTAACGGGGTGGAGGCAAATGTGGAAGAGTAAGGGTCTCTGGCTCCGTGTCATGGTGTGAATGCAGAGAGTTGGTGGCAGCTGGGACAGGAGGAATAGGACAAGTCCTGGGGAGACTGAGGCAGTGTTTTGTGCTGCAGCTGGAGGCTCTGCAGCGGATCCAGGTGGTCCGTGTGTTCAGCATCTATGAGCTGCTGAGTGCCTTGCAGGAGCTGCGAGATCGCCTCTCCCAGCAGGTAGGAGCAAGGCTCTGGGCCCCTCTTCCTTCCCCAGAGCTGCAGGGAGGGCAGCAGGGCTTGTGTGCCTGGCAAGTGGCTCCAGATTGCCTCATCCTGGGGGCATTAGAGCCTCTGTGCAGCTCACAGCCTCCAAAACTGCTGGATTTGTTACTCCACGTTGCACACGGTGCCTCCTTGCAGGTCGTGAGCTCCATGGGACCTCTCAAGATGGTGCTGCTGGACTCGGTGTCGGCTGTGATTTACCCTCTGCTGGGTGGCAGGCAGTCAGAGGGTGAGCTGTGCCACTGTGTGTGCCAGGAGGCTGCAGAGCTCTCTGCTCGTCCTGAAGAGCCTCTTCCACCCATGTGTGCTGTGCTTGGAGTAGGGGCTGGGGCAGGACAGATGTGACAGATGTGACTGCTCCCAGCTTTTCCTTTGGGACTGGATAAAAGGGGACTCTGTGTGCAGTGTTAGCAGCAAACACTTCTGCTGGCTGTGGCCATGCACCTTCATGGCAGTGGCCTGAAACCCATCCAGGGGAGGCACTGAACTCTTTGCCCATAAATGAAAACTTCTTACAGTGTCACAAATACACCATGGTTGCTGGCACAGTTTGCCAAACTCTTTCTGCCAGAAAGGACCATAAATCAGAAGTGAGGATACCAAGGAGCCCCCTCAAACACCTTCCAGAGGGTCTTGCTCAGCTGGGTGGCAGTGTTATCACAGGAGGTCCCCTCACAGCCTGGGCTGTAGGAAATGAAGCTGGGAGCTGGAGAGATGGGTCCTGTACCTGCTAAATCAACCTGGCCAGCTTTGTGTGGAACTCCTGGTGCTTTTGTAGGGTTTTTTGACTTGGGCCTTCTAAGATAGGACAGGGTGGGGAATGGTCCAGTGCAGGTGTCCGTGAACATGAGCGCTGGCACTGAATCCAGTGCTCCTGCAAATCCAGATGTGAGCTGCTTCCAAGATGCACTTTGGGGGCTGATCCCCACACAGCCAAATGCTTTGTCCTGCTCCAGGTTTGGCCCTCATGATGCAGCTCTCCAGGGAGCTGAAGACCCTGGCCAGGGAGTTCAGCCTTGCTGTTGTGGTGAGTGTTGCTGGGCTTTGTCCTTCATGTGCTGGTGTGTGGCGAGGAGCCATGGGGAGGCTGTGGCTCCTGTGAGAGAAGTGACCCCACTTTCAGCTAAGCCTGAACCCCACAGTGCCCTACTCCCTGACATCTCTGCAGCCTGCAGATGTCTTGTTCCAAGACCTGGGCTGATGTGCTGCTTCCTGCTCTTGCTGTCCTCAGCCAGCTCGGCATTCACTGGATTGAGCAAGGCAGAGAGTTAAGGCAGATGGAAAGGCTGGTTGTGTTTATTTTTGATAAAACACTGTTCATTTAAGGGGCTGGCCAGCTTCCTGGGTAACTTCTCAGTCACTTTGCAGGAATTGCAGGGTATTGCATCATCCCACAGGAGCTGGAAAGGGCCCTGCTTGAGCCTTCCCCAGCTCTTGGCCAAGCAATTGCATTTGCCAATGCACCCAGACAGGTGGGTGGGACCACAGTTAATGTGTCTGAACTGGGAAGGCCACACCAGAAGATGGTGGGCTGCTGAGCCTGGCACTGGAAGGTGTCAAGACAGTCCTGCCCTTCATTCTGATAAAGTGACAAGGACAGTGTGTCTGGAAGGACACTTGGAGGCCCCAGATTAAACTTTGTGGTGACTTCAGCACCAGAAGTGATGCAGCTTTCAGATATGAGTGAGCTCCCTGAGTACTGTGTGGGGCAATTACCTGGGCTGTGTTTAGAGGGGGTGGCAGAGGAGCTGAAGGAGGGCTCAGGATGGAGAAGGAAAAACCTTCTTAGAAGTAGCAGCCTGGCCAGGATTTCCTGGTGACCTCCAGTGTTCCATTACACCGAGTGCCACTGCTTTTCCTGGGCACTGATAAATCTGTTTGTGCTGCAGGTGACCAACCAGGTGACAAGGGACAGCAGCACTGGCCCACTGAAGCCAGCTCTTGGCCGCTCCTGGAGCTTCGTGCCCAGCACCCGGGTGCTGCTGGAGAGCAAAGAAGCCACCTGGGAGAAAGCCACCACACAGCGTGTTGCTTCCCTGGCAAAGTCACCCCGGCAGGTGAGGCTCCCTGGATCCATCCCTTGGGAATGCAGGAGCAGCTGTGGGACTTGGCCCTGGCTCCTGTGGGAGTGGGGCAGGACCCAGCCTTGCTGAGTGAGCCCTGGCAGTGGGAGAGGAGCTTGTGCAGCCTGGCTGGATGCTGCAGAACAGAAGAGCATCTGTTCCCAATAGCCTGGGCTGGTATTTGAAGGCAGGATAAATGAGTGGCAGCACTTCCAATCCAGGTCACTGTGTTCCTGATGTTGGTCTCACTCTCCTGATGGTGTGTGGGCAGTGAGGGTCCTGTGGAAATGGCTCTGAACCTTCACAGGTGGTTTCAGCGTGAGCACTGCCTGAGCCTCCTGGCTCTGAGCCTGCTCTGCTGCTTGATCCACATAAATTTGGGTACGGTGGTGTGCTGGGCAGCAAAATGCATCCTGGATGTGCTAAATAATGGTGTGTCTGGGGATGTCTGAGAGCAAGATGTTCTTTCCTTCCTAAATTGCATTGTCTATTTGTATCTCTGCATTCAGCAGACCCAGTTAAAACAGGGGCATCAGCAGAAGGAAATCCTCAGGGCAATGTAACTGGGTTTTTTGGCTCTGAGACAGGTGATGCAGAGTCCAAGCAGTGTGAGGATAAGCTTTGCTCTGTTCCTCCTTGCAGCCAACAGGGATACAGGTGGAGCTGGACATCGGAAATGGTGATGTGTTGGAATCCACACAGTGACACCCACACAGGGACTCTGATGGGATGGAAAAGCAAATGTCATGAGGCTCAAGAGAGCTGCACAAAAGCAGGCAAGCACTGAAGGTTTTACAAACTGACTCTGAGACTCCTGCAGCCCTGGGAAGGACCCACATAAAAAAATCTCTTGTTATTCTACCCTGTGGAAAAACTGAGTATGGGCTTTCCTGGAGACCCTGCCCAGAAGATGCTGCAGTGGCTGGGCTGTGAGGGCAGCAGGACAGCCAGGTCCTGCACTCTGCTGCAGGCTTGCCTTCACCCCCCAGAGCCAGCCCTGTCCTTAGGTGTTGTTTGGGAGCAGCTGCATTGTCCCTGCACAACCCCACAACTCCCCATGCTGGTTTTGTTCCCTCCGAGGCTCACTGCCCTCTGGTCCTGGAGTTCTGATCATCCTGGGGCCCACGGTGGGTTTGGTTCAGAAATAAAAGCAAAATAAAGCTGTTGCACATTGCTGTGGTTGCTGAGAGCTCGAATTCAATTAATGACAGCTGCTCCGAACTTAATTAGAATGTTGAGCTTTAGTCCCCAGCAGGACTGGGGTGGGGCAGGCTGCTGATGAGCAGGGGCATAATGAGATGCTTGATCTTCCCTTCTCCCCAGAGTAACACCAGGCCCTGTGGGGACCTGCTGGGGTTTTTGGGGCACAGCTGGGCTGTGTAAAGACTTGCTGATAACTGATGAAGGTTCTGATCTGCATCAGCTGAGGCAGATGGGTCCTGGCTGGTACCAGCTGGCCCTGCTTGATGCTCAAGGACCTATTCAATTGCATGTGGTGATGTTTAAAATAATCTTTCTGTGCTCCACTGCTTTCCAGCTGCTCTTGCCTGCTCTTGGCAACCTCCTGAGGAGAGGGGAGGCTCGGGTGTTTCCTCAGATGTCTTAGACATCCTCATCCTCAGCATAAGAGACCTCCTTGGCAGGTGAGCTGAGCCGTGGCTTGCACTTCAAGGCATCTGACATAGAATTTGGGGGCTGGGACTAATCAGGGCATGCTCATTAAACTAATTACGCAGCAGCACAGCTCCCGGAGCTCTCTAAGGCTGTGCTTGGCACATTAAATACATAATTTTTACTGAAAACTTTTTTAAATTGTGGATTTATTTGTGTTTCTGGGCTTTCCAAGCTCAGGAGGGGAGGTGTAGCTCTGGGGATTGCAGCCTGGAGGGGTGAGGAGGAAGAGGATGGTTTTCCTGTCTGTTGGAGACCTGTGCTGACGTGGCTGGAACTTGAAAGCAGATATTTACCTTATTAGCTAATTTCTTGTTAGTTAATTCCTTGTTAGCTCCTCTCTTGGAGCTGTGGATAAAGAGCTGGTACACACAAATTTCAGTTACTAATTTATGTCTGCTTCAGGTTCTGTAGGGGAAGCAAAGCTCTTGTGGGGGAGTGTGGAGTAGGGAAGAGCCAAATAGAAACCTCTGGGGTTATAATTGAACCAAGAGGTCTTTCCAGATGTTTCCTTCCCCTAACCAGCAGGATGAGAAGAGGAACAACCTGCTTTGAACCCTCATTAGAGTCAGCATGAGACCAACCATGTGTGCATCTTCCCTGTGATTCCATAAGAAATTACAAGAAATTCCACTCTTGCACTCAGTCACCAGGGAGTCACGGGGTGGTGATTCAGCAGGGACACTGCCAGTCTGTCAGGAAAGGTGGTGGTGAGAAGTCTGAGCTCCTCCACAGCTTCCCATCCCAGCTTCCATTGGCATAGTCATGACTGGGGGGGATTTTCTCTCCTTGGTATTCAGCTTATTGCAGCTGTGGGAGTTTTTTCCCTTTTGGGAAACATCTGGGTGGGCTGGGGAAGGTGGTGTGATTTGGGGCCTGACTGGCTTTCATGTGGCAGCTCCTCTGCTCCCAGGTGTGCTCTGAGGTCACAGTGGTGTCCTGAATTTCTGGCTGTGTTGCTGCAGGGAAGGTGTCACTGTGGGTGCTGGTTATTGCACAGTGTGGGGACAGCAGGGAGGCTTCAGGTCGTGGGAATCTGTTACCCCATCTGGAAAAACCTGACTTCTTGCTCAAGCTCATTTGCCCTGAATTTGCATGGCAAAATCAGGCTTAAAAGAGTTTCTGATCTAAATATCCTCATTCAGCCTTTCCCCTTCATGCTCAGGCAGGCACTCCTGCAGCTCTGTGATGCAGAGCTCAGGATGTCCTTTTCCCCTGCCTCTTCCCCATGCCCCAAAACAGCTGGAAAACTGCTGGAAATGCTTGGAGCAGGGCAGTGAAACCCATCCCAGGGCATGCAGGGCACATCTCACTCCAAGCAGCAGGGATGCATTCTGGCACTTAGGGCTTATTTGCCCTTGATATGTATAAAATACACATGTAAATATGTGTATATATGTATAGGGATGTGTGTCCATATCTGTGTCCACATGGCTGTGTGTTTGTCTCTTTATCTCAAGATGAAAGAACAAGAGTCTCAGGCTGTGCCAGGGGAGGTTCAGGTTGGACATTGGGAGGAAGAAAGGGTGATTAAACATTGGTTGTGAAGTCACCATCCGTGGGGGTGTTCAAGGAATGAGTGGACGTGGCACTCAGTGCTCTCTTCTGCTTGATGAGGTGTTTTGCATCCTGATTGAGTCTGTGATCTCTCGGTGTATGTTCACTTCCCGTGCAATGCTGATAAGCCCCGTGAACACCCAAGGGACTCCCCCCGCACACAGGGCACCCCGCAGTGCCCCCTCCTCTTCCCACCTGTCCGGGGCGGGTCTCGAACCCGCGCTCCTCGGAGCCGCCGCGGGCGGCGCTGCCCTCCCGGCCCACTGAGGGCGCCGCTGAGCCCTCCTGGCCGCCAGGGGGCGGTGCTGCACCACCCGGCGCCGCTGGGGCCGCTCCGGCCGCCCGGCCCCGCGGGCAGTTGCCATAGCGCCGCCGCCGCCGAGCGCAGCCATCGGGACGGGAGCGCCCGCTCCAGGCCTGCCGGCCCCGCCGCCTCCCGGGACGCGGCTCCTCACGGGGAGGGTGAGGCGGCTGGGGCCCTGCTGGTGTTGGGGGAGCTGCCAGGCTGGGGAGCTGCGGGGCACTGAGGGGGCTGCCAGGTGTGAGG
>JACBWW010000032.1:5614412-5658094 GCA_020086605.1 Lanius collurio | reverse complement strand
GGGTGGATGGGGGGCAGGCCCATATGGGGTCCATGAGGCTGTGTCACTGGGGCTTATCCAGGGGCTGTGGGGTGCGGGAATGGCTCTGGATTGGGTTGTTGGCAGGTGTAGGGGGACAGAGGGCAGGAGGGGCTGCCAGAACTTGGGGGGCGCAGGGCAGGGGAAATGGGGCTGCTCGAGTTGGGACAGGTGCAGCACTTGGGTTTTGTTTTGGGGAGATGGGGCCAAGGGGCTCCCTCACAGGGTTTCCTTCATGAGGGGGAGTGGACTCTGGTGCAACCTCGTTTTTCATATTTAAAAATGGTTATGAGCAACTCTTCCCTTTCTGAATTCTGCTCCCAAATGCCCTCTGGGGTTCAGCAGGTTATTCTGCTCAAATTGCTGTGAGAACTGAGGAATTCTGGATAAGCACCAGCCTTCAGGAGAGCTCTCTGCTTAAATTATTGTCTCTTTGCATTTTAGCATGTACAGAGTGTAATTTGTTGTTAAGCACACAAATTACTTCCTTCTCTGCTCAAAACTGGGGGTTTACTGCAAAGTGAAAGCTGAGCAAGTCCTTCCTTTGCTGCAGAAAACAAAAGTTCTTCAGAAAATAGAAGTTGTCAAGTGTTCTTCCCAGCAGTTTGTTCCTGTAAGCAGGTCAAGGTGTTTCCTGTGGGGAAAGTATTGACTCATCCTCTGGTTTCTTAGCAGTATTTCGGTGTCTGCAGGTTAATAAATGTCAGCTCTGCAGTGAGAACAGAGTCCTGCCTGAGTCTCCTCAGGTTAAAAGGCTGAGGGTGGACAGGCTCAGTGTTTGACCTCGTGATAAAGAACCAGTTGCACTCCAGAAAAAAAACCTCACACCAAAAACTCCCGTGTTTCCCAACACTGCAAGGACAGCAGTGTTTAGTCAAGTGTAACATTACGGGTAGATAGGAACAGTTTAATTTTATGCCTCTTAAATTAAGCTGTGCTTAGGGTAATGTTTAATTGGCTGAGACAGAAGGGGTTTATTTCTGTGTTTCATTTGAGCTCACTTCCTCTTCTCTGACACACAGCGTGTCTTCCGTGAGGAGCACAGGACGTAACCTCGGCTGTTGGTATGGGAGAATTGTTTTACAGCTGTGCAGGCACTTGTGGCAATTTTCTGTTCTTTCTGACCTCATTGTGGACTTGGTGAAGAACTTAGTGGAGGTACAAGAAGCTTTTTTTGCTCTCCATATCATTAGGATGGGAGATGACAGTTGTATTGTAAGTTGGTATTTTATTGTGTTTACGCTGTGGCGGGTTGTATTTCAACACTTTGAAGCTCAGATTTTAAGACAGATGATCATTAAGGCATATACATGATTGCATAAACAAAAAGAGTTTTAACTCTTTGTCTTCCCACTGTAATCTCATTTTTTCCAAAGCTGAGAAATGGAGCAGAAAGCTGTGAGCTTTAAACATTTATTACAAATTCCAGATCCCTGGGTTTATCTACCTCCACCCATCAAATACTGAATCTCCTTAAACACCTTTATGCCCACAGTGATGGGGAGTGGGATCTTGTAGTTGTTCTCTGTCATCATAATTGTTTTTGGTGGCACAACTGGGTCTAATGAACCAAACACCTTGGGCTGTTGTGTCTCCCATTGGGGGCTGGGGATCCTGGATCAGGATTACCCAGGTGCAGCACTCTGTCTCCTAATATCCACTCTGCTGTAGCAACTGAACTTTTAATTAAAGTCTGATTGCCTTGACAGTGGTGCTCATGGGTTAATGCTAAATTACTCAAGTTTTTGCTGAATTGTAATAGTTTTGAAGCCATCATTTAAGTATTGTGTTTAATTATAGGGTAGAAAAAGGAGGATGGCTTTCAGTGAGGCTCACTCTTTCTCATTGTCAGGTACCATGTGATTTGGCTCCTAAAATGAGAGCTGAATGCACTGCTCTGCACTGAGCCTACAAAGGAATCATAAATGAGTTTTTAGGAGGACAGTGGTCACTAGTTGAGTTTATGACTGAAATCTGTCTTCTTCACATCTTCAGTTTTCTCTTTATTGTTGTTGACTTCAGGGTGGGTTTGTGTTGATTTGTTTGTTTGTTAAATGGTGTCATTTTCACTTCTTGTGCTACTTTGCACCATGGTTTGTTGTTAATCACGACTGAGATTGTAAACTCTTCAATCAGGCTGAAGCATGAGCTGAGCTGCCAGTGCTATTATTAAACCTGTAGTTTGGACTTTGAACCAGTTTTTGCCTGGAGGGGTGGAAGCAGATTTCCACGGTCTGCTCTGTGTGCCTGCCTGTCCTCTGGCTCTCCTGGGCCAGCACGGAGCAGGCAGTGGAGCTGGGCAGGCTGTGTCTGACCCAGCACTGCAGTTTGTGTCCTCAGGACTGGCCAGGAAAACTGCTCTCCTCACCTAGGGTGTGTGTTGGTTTCACTGTAGGAAAAATGGTGTTTAATTAGGGTTAGGCTACTTTCCTGTCCCTTAGAGTGTGTTTTCATGGCTATGGAATCACAGAATGAACTGGATTAGAAGGACCTTGAAGATCACCTAATTAAAGATTCTCTGGCTCCGTGTCTTCTCTAAACTTTCTGACCAGTCCTGGGGGATACAGAGTGTGATGTGAAGATAAGAAATCAAAGTACATTGAACCAAGTTGTGCTTAATGAAACACACTGTGGGCAGTGGGATAATGTGAGATGCAGAAAAGTGTGTGCACGTGGCCCTTTTTTGGACACAGCTGTGTGTGAGCTGCTGCTGAGCAGGGAGAGGGGACCTCTCGGTTAAAAATAAGGGACATTGGTTCTTCTCTCTAGGCTGAGCTCTGACTACTGGCATAAGCTGGCTTTAAACTACCTGGATATTGCTGGTAGTCTGGATTCTTGAGTGTGGCTTGAGCTCTGGAAGCGGTACAGCCAGAGCCCTGGTGAGGTGTGTGATGCTGCTGTTCACTACCTGTGCTTTGTGCTCTCTACTTCCATGGATTTATTTACCTGCTACAAATGTTTCCCCAGCCCTCCTCTGATTGCCCATTGTGAAACCCCAGCCTGGCTCCTGCTCCCCAAAGTAATTCCAGTCATTATCCTTTCTATGGTTTCCCATGGAGCCTGTTTTCCTTCCCTTCCTTACAAAAGCCAGGAACTGGCAGAGTAAACTTCCCTCAGCTGGCATTCAGGGAGCAGGGAATGCTTTGCAGAGGTGAATAAGTGGAATCTCTGTTTCACAGGTGGGGGAGAATCCCTTCACTGCTGAGCTGATGCCAGGACCAGGACCCACCTGTATGCAAAGGTTTCCAACCCCCTGCTGGTAGGTGCCTCTAAAGTTGATTATTTAGTCTTCAAACAACATTGCAAGGTTGAAAAATTACCCTCTTCTTTAAGAAACCAAACATTTGACTGTCAGATCAAGAATTCAGATTTTGTATCAGGTTTTTCCTTCTTTCTCAGCTGGTTTCCTCAGAACTGAGATGGCTTTTTCTAACCTCTAAAAGGCCTTTTTGGCATGTTAAATTTATGCTCCCATAAGGGACTTTCTGAAGAAAGAATTGTTGTTTTCTGAGATGCTGTTAATGCTTTTCAGTGTCTGTAAAATCTACAACTTCTTCACATTAATTGCTCTTGAGGTTTTTCGTTAACTCAAAAATATTAATCAGGCTTCTTTCTCTAATGCCCTCTGGCTCCTCTGCCAAATAGTCTTGGAATAGTAATTTCCACATTTTATTTCAGTGGAGATTAAAATATTCATTAAACATCAGCTTTTTATAATGCTGCCACCTTTTTATTTATGTTCAGAAGGTCGTGGGATGTGCTTATAAGAATATACTTAAGGAGCATATGCTTTGAATCTTTTAGTTTAGGTTGATGTTAAGTGAGATTAGAAACTCATTAAATGTAATTTAAATTTAAAATACTCTCTTTAGGGAGTAGTTTGTTGCGTGGTAACCTCTGCTGCAGAAGGATAGTTCCTTTGGGCATTATGTATTCTATATATACACATGGATAATTTCAAATTGCAGTGTCACAACTGGCATCATTGAATCCACACCACTTGAACTTCTGTTGGTTTGGCTTTTCCCCAAATGAGTCAGGAGCTGCATCCCACAGAATTCCAGACTGAAAGTGATGTGATGCTACTTTTTGCTGAGGTCAAAATACCTTGCTCAGAGAAAAATGACTGCTGGCACCAGTGGATGGCTCCCAGGTGTCCTTGACCCAGAGACTCGGCTCGCTGGCGTCACTCAGATGAGGAATTCTTGGGTTTGAGGTCACGAGGCTGTGTCATGCATTGATAAGTTTGTTTCCATGGAAGTGTTGGTGTTTCCTAGGACTTTGCCTGAGCCACGATTCCTGGGGAATCTGCCGAGCTGTGCTGTCCCTGTGCACAGAGGGTGATAAGCAGCAGCTTAATGCTCTGCTGTAGCTTGGTGTTAAAATAGTCATGGCCAGGCTGGAACCACAACTGGCACTGCAGCTCTGAGGCAGTGAGCAATTCCTTCTCTGTGGGATTGCCTTTGAATTTGTTTTATGTGTATCTTAAAAAGGAGCTTTTATTCATCTGCTGGAATAGATTTCTTTATAGACACTTGAATTTGATAATCTGGAGGACAAACAGGCCTCTGGGTTCCTGAACAGTTTTTAAAATGGCAAATTAATGGTTAAAAGAAGGGAAATGTCTGTTTAGATTAACAAAACAACTTTTCTTACTGAATCCATGAACCTCTTCCTATATATATGCCCAGCAGTCTGGGCCAGCAGCAGAGACGGATAAAATGTCAAGCTTGATAGATTGTTGGAGCTGGTTTTTGGTAGTTAAACAATAATGGAGCTGTTGTGTGCTTGCAGAGAAACACTGAGCTCTGTGTGCAGACTTCGGCCTGGAGAAAGTTCCAATTGTTCCAGAGAAGGGCCAGTTCTAAAATGCAGCTTCTGTGGCTGGTGGCACAGCTGGCCAGATCCCTGCCTGTCTTGAGGCCGTTGCACAAGCATTGCAGGAGAGTTTGGAAACAGTTTATTTTTCAGATTCCAAGTAAAGTGTAGATTTCCAAGTCCCCTTTGACTGTATAATCCAAAAAGTGGAAATTGAAGCTGGTTTTTACGTAGGGGCTGTTTCATGCTCTTGGAGCTCAGGGCCAGGTTTCTGCCAGTCAGACAGACAGAGGCTGATATTGCATAATCCATCCCTTATGTTTGTCAGATGGGAAGGCTTGCAGTCCTTGCAGGGGATCATGGAGTTCCTTGTCAGCTCAGTCAGACCTAGTCTGTCACTGTGCATCTTCTTGTGCAAAGAGCTCTGGGGTAGGAAGAGCAAGATTTTGTCTCTTATGCAGAATAGAAACGAGAGAGTTGAAGCATGAATTTAATAAAAATAAAGCCCAAACCATCAACCTCCTTTTTGGCAAACTACTTTTCTATTCCTGCTTTTATATATACTGTTTGTTACTTGCTCCTCTGACTTGAGTACAAATCACAGACACACTTTTGCAGTGAAAATACCTAAGTCAGGAGTGTCATTGTGAGTGAAGGAATTCCTGGGAAGAATTGAAATACATTGTTCAGCTCGCTGCTGGGCTGCAGGAGCGACTTGGAATGCCTACAAGGTGTGCAGCTGGGATTCAAAGCACCTGTAAATGACTACATTTGTATGGCAAAATAACACACTTAGAAACAAAGCACTTGAAGCATTTCTTTTTATCTGCCTTCAGAGACACCTTAATTCTGCACATAACCTTATCTGATCACCCTGATACCATCTCTGAACTCTGTCAGGGGTGAAAACATATTTCAGGGTTTAAACTGTGTGTGTTTTAGAGATAACACACAACACATTTATTACAGTTTTGCCAGTTTGGTCCCTTGGAACCATCAACATTGCACAATTTCAGTTTGTTCAGCTCTTGCTGTGGAAAAGGCCATTTATATCAGGTTTTCAAACAATGTGTTCAACTGCATATAATGAAGCCTTTTCATACAACAAAATGTAGGCCAGAGCCCAGCCTGGTTCATGAAAGGCTTTACTTTGTCTGAGGGAAGTAAGATGATCATTCTTGGAATGAGGCCTGTCTCCCTCAGTGCTGCTCTGCCCAAAGCCAAAGTTACTTGGTTAGACATTGTTCTGGAGGCTTGAGCTTGCTTTTTTACTTCTGGATGTGGCTCTTAATAACATGAGTTAAAGCTTTAATCTCTCTGGCAGGAATAAGAGATGCAGGCTTGAAATTAAATCTAATACATGGTAATATTTCCTGAAAATTCCCCTCATAAAATGTGAAGAAAAGGATATTACTGTCCACTGTGTGCTTGCCTGATCAGCCTTAATACTGATTAAATGTATTGACCAAATCTTCTAAACTTCTAAAGAAAAGGGAGTTTTTACAACATGCACAACAGACTTGAAATTGAAAACCCTTGATGTTTTCCCTACCAGCAGCTTGACAGCGTGCTGCCTCCTTCACACCTTATCTTGTCTCAAGTCCCAAGAATGTTTGTCTTTTTTTTGTTTTGCTGATTTTTATTTTTTTACAAGGCCACATTTGTCAGTAACACTTTTAAATTGAAATGTCCCTTTAAGCAAAAATAAGTTTTTTGTGCACTGTTTTATTCTGAATGTTGACCATAATTTTCATTGTGAGCTGGGAAAATGTTCAAACCAATTCCAAAAAAAAACCCCCAAAAAACCCCACCAAAAATTAATGGGACTTGCATTGTCTTTTTGTACTTGTGTGAAACACAGATTTGGCCTCAAAATTATCTTGCTTTGTCCTATTTATTTAAATATTATCTTGTTGGTCCTGTTTTTTAAAAAAAATATTATGTGTTTTGTTCTAATGTAAAATGGTTAGGATGCTCTGCACAAGTGAAGGAGTCTGTTCACTCTCAGCATTTCTTCCCTTAAGTGCTTCACTTCCATGAGCTCTGCAGTTCTCTGAAAATATTTAATTCCACTATGACTGTAGTACTGCTTTAAAGAAATTAAATATTGATTCCATTCCCTGATGGGGCATTACCTGTATTTTGCTTATGGAAAACTCAAGCACAGAGAACTGAAGTGGCCCAGACTTACAGAGCTGGAAACTGAAACCAAAAATCCTCACCCTGAATTGTCCCACATTTAACCTCATTTATCCCATTACTAATCTGAAAATAATTACCCAATGATATTTCTTGAAATTCAGATTTTAATTTCTTTTAAAATAGGAATGTCTGGTATCTGATTTTGTTTGTGTAATCAAAAAATGGGTCAGTTTCTGCTGAACTATTGAACTGGGAAAAGTAGAGTTCAAAAGAGAAGAAAGGTCATGTTGATGTTATCAGGTCAGTGGTGGAAAAGATTGTCGTAGGGAGCTTCTTACTGGCAGCAGTCATGTCTGCTTTTGCTGAAATGTCAGATAAATTGTTGTTTGTTTGGGATCTGAGGACGGAAGTGAAGATGTTTTGAGGTTTTATTTTAAAAATAAGTATTCTTTGTTGTTAGAGGGCTATGTGAAAATACAAGACAGCTTAATATCTGTTCCCAACCTTCATGATAGTTGGTCTGGTTTTATTCTTCATGTACCAACACCGTGATTTAGTCCAACATGAAAATCTTGGCTGTCATTTTACAAAGCAAAAACCCCCAGAATGGAAAGAAATGCTCCTGCCAGTTACAGAGAAGCAAAATGAAATTGTGATGGTGCCTGTGTACTGCAAAGGTTGAGGAAAAAAGCCCCAACAGAAGGTGAATTTAAAAACCCCAGATGAAGTAGATTTATTGGTTTATAAACCCCAGTGATTTCTGGAGCACTGACTCATGATGTCTGAATGTCTGGGCTTGCCAAGAGCCTGCACTGAAATGTGACCCTGTCAGCTTGGGCCATATATGGGAAATTTCCCCTCTGTGACAAAGGTAGGGAATCCAGGAGATGCAGGGGCCTGCCTGAAGCTTTCCTTACCTCCTGTCCTCTCAGTCTGTGGTAAAAATCCATTCCCTGCAGGTTGGATCCAATAGTGATTCCATGTTCAGCACTTTCTGTTTGATCCCATGAATTGGGTGGGTTTAGGTGAGCTCTGCCATCAAAGGATGCTTCACACAGGTGGTTAAAAGACTTGACAAAAAACTTGAATGTTCTGCCATAATATAGAGATAGAGATGTGGCAATAAAGGAGAACTACCTTTTTTTTTTTTTTTTTTGGATTGTGGCTTTAGTTCCCAGAGACAAATGTTTACTTGAATGGTTTGTGAGCTCTCACAGAATCTCCTCAGGATGTGCCCCCTCAACTCAGTAACCACAACCATGGGCCCAGATGGCTGTTGGGTTAGTTCATGTTCCTTTGAATAAAGCCCAGATTTCAGGCTGCTTTGTTTTGGATTTCTCAGTCCTTAATGTTCTGCAGAGATTGAGGCTGAAGGGAGGGAGAGGCACAGCAGTGGCACAAGGATGGTGGTAAAGGAACCAATGTAGGACCTTCCAGCCTTAGAAACAAACACTGCAGATGGCTGGAAATGGACTTTTCCACAACATCTGTCCTATGAATGCTGTAGAGAGTTCATGCTAGTGCTGCTGGCAGGCACTGGGTGGTAAGGCTTGAACTTTCCCTCAGTTTTCGAGCTCTTCTCCAGGGCTGCATATAAGCAATTCTGAATTTCAAATGCTTCTGTGCTAAATGGAGATTGGCACAAAAATAATATTTATGGAAATCCTTTAAGAGTACAACTTCAAAGTCACTCTCAAAGTTCCACCTGTATTAACTTCCTTCAGATAAGAGGGATATTTTCCCTTGTCGACAGATAAGGTGACTAAACTAAACTCACTTTTTTATGGCACTATCTTTTGTTATCTCAGGAACAAAACCAGTCCTCAGGTGTGTATTCAACATCCTGGATCTTTTTTTTAACTGCTGACTAATTCCTATTTCTGCAGCCTGGGAGGGCAGAGCTTCCCACACTGTGTCAAATGTGACGTCTGTGCTGGTTTTTGTACGTGTGTGCTGAAGGAGAAGATCTGCAGCTGCATTTTATTCTATTTCAGCACCTAGTTTGGATTGGAATTCAGATTAATTTGGAATAGGCATAGCTATGAAATGAGTCTGCAGTTTTGTACTTGTTTCATGTGCCTCAGTTATATACATCCAGATCTGTTTCAGTCCAGCCCAATAAAAATTATCTTTTTTCAGGCTCCAGTTAAATAGGTTAGAGGTTGCCTGCCAGTCTGCACAGAGCTGTGGTGCATCCAGTCCCACTGCATGTACACTCTTCCACTTGTATAAATTCCATGGGGTTTAGGTTGATTTTCTACCAGCAGCTCCTGGAATAAGGTAGGGAGAAGAGTAGGTTTGGCATGCAAGGAATTTTGAGACTATATTTTGATTTTGGAAGGGTGAAATTTAGAAGTTTACTAGTTAAAAATAAACCCATAGCTTGGCATGACTAGTGATTTCCAGGATTTCCAACTGGTGGTGTAATTTATCAGCAAACACTCTCAATTTGGGGTGCCTGAGACACGGTGATAGCCCCAGAGTCCATGGAGCTTTAGAGCCAACTGCAATCCCCATTTCAGGGAAATGTAATGGAATTCTGGCTGGTTCTGTCCAACCCCCAGTTTGAGGAGCTGAATCTGGGATAATGCACCTCTCTCTTCTCCCTTGAACTTGCCCCCCTATGCTTGTGCTTCATTCCAAAGATGAACTGTTGGTGAATATGTAATTAATCCAGCTGTCATAATGAAACAAGTTGTCATCACAGGCCTTTGGGACCAAGGATTTCAATGGAAATAGCTTAATCTCTTTTTACCTGAAGTAGGGAACTCGAGATGTGATGAAAATGCAAATTTATATCCTTTCTCCTCCCCTTTTTTCTCCAGCTCCCCGAATTCCCCCATTTAGGGGAAGGGTATCATTAAACCATCTGACAGTGGTTACCTCCTTCCATGGTGAAATCACCTTCCAGCAGAGGGGATTCAAAGCTGTTCCGTGGTTAAACTGTGGATCTGCTCCTGTTTGTTTGCAATTCCCAAACACTGAAGTCACTTAGTCCACAGCAGTGTTTTGCAGCACAGCAGAAACTTATTTTCAGCAAGGTTCTATTCTGGGCATTGTAAAATTTGCTGAGAGAGGGAGGTATTTGTAGTGTGGAGAGGAGGAGGAGGAGGACTCCCTGAAAAGCTCCTGCTGTGCCTTTGGAGCCACTTTCACGCTTCCAGGTGGGCACACATCCAGGAAACCTCCCCCAGCTATTGCCACGTGGCTGTCATGGAAGAGTGGTCTAGGTGGGTTTTGGGATGAAATCTAGATGGAATGGAATAATGATCCTTCCTGGAGTAGGGCTGATTAGGGAAGCTGCACAGTTATTTAAATGTTCAGGTTTTCATTGTGCAATTTATTGCTACCTATTGCAGTTACAGTTTTAGCACTGACCCATGCAGCTGAATCCAAGAAAACCTCTGAGGATAGGAATGAACAGAGAAAAAAAAAAGCCAGCATGGACCTCTTTCTCCATAATGAAGAGGACTGGTTGAGTTGGTAGGGGATAGTCCAGGATTCCTGGACTGCTCCTTGCTGAGAGTTTTGATGGAGATCTTCCACTTTTGGGTGTGAGACTAAGGATAGAGACACACATCCACCCAATGCAGGATGCTGGGAATGGTAACAAAACAGTACTCTGGAATCTTACTTCTCCAGAGTCTCCTTTCTTCTCCTCCTGACTTGGTTCCTGCTATATATTACAACTGACTTAATTCAGTCTTGCTGATGAATATCAAACTAGTGTGAAAGAGCACAGCAGCTTTTTGAATTGCCTTCCAGCATAACAGGAGAGTGGAAGGGAGATAAGTCTGAGGTCACAGCGCATTCCTTGGGAAGAGGTATGGGACTAAGGAATTGAGATAGACTGGGTAAGAAAAATAATTTTCTAAAATCACATGATTTCATTAATCGTTTTGTTTTGTGTTAACTTGCTGGAAGAATGTTACTAACTTGCAAAGGAAAAAGGTGGTTGACTTTCCATCTTGGCAGATGTCTCGAGACCTAATTACAGTTAATAGCAAGAAAAGCTTTTTATCTAAATATTTTTTCAATGTATAAAATGCAACTTTGGGTCAAAATAAACAGTTTATATTAAAATAATACTCAGCCCCGGTATCCTGTTCCTTACAAAACAGGATTTCCAAGCTTCTAATGTTAAAATGGGGGAAATTTGGTGTTGCTTGTACTGCAGAGGAGAGGGGAAAGTGGGCAAATGTTGAGTTTGCAATTCCAGGTGTAAAGCTGGGAGTCAAGTGAGAAGGTGTCTGTTTTGAATTAGCTTTCTGGGCAATGCTCTCTAAATCCCACAGCTTTCTAGAACAGTTTTCTCCATTTTCAAATGGGAATTGCAGCTCTGTAGTTTCAAAGAGGTGCTTGAAGCGGAGATCCTTTGTGCTTTTAACAGTGCTGGTAGGATTTCAGGTGGAGATCTGTCTGTAAACCTCCCCGACATCATCAAGTGTTGCTGGGAGTAAGCTTGCAGATTACTCTGAGCATGCTGATAAGCATTGGTACAGCTGCAAAATGCTCTTAGAATACCTGCTGGATTTTTCTCATGTATATAAGAACTCATAATTTTCCTCTCAGCTAAGCCAGTTTTCCAAGGGCTTACCTGGCAAGTGCTTTACTCGATGTAAACCAGGTTATAGCAGCATAAAAGGGGCTTTGTCTGCACGATGGTTTGCTCTGTACCGTGCAAGTGAGAAGTGACTTCTGGGGCTTCTCTGGGCTCAGCACTAATTGAAGGTGCTGGCGTTTCAGCTGAGCTGTGTGTGGCTGTGCTGAACGCCTGTGGCCCCATTCCAGCTTTTTCCTGCTCTGCCTTGCACCCTGCCCCAGCGGGCTGCCCTGTTTACTCTCTGCTCTGTGGTAAATGGATGTCACTTCCTTCATTAAAATGCTGGTGCGTGGCCAGACTCCCTTCCTTTGGGCTCGCACGCTCGGAGCAGCAGCGCTGCCGAATCCAGCTGTGTGCCGTGTCTGGGATCTGCTCCTGGCTGGATTGCTGGGATCTGCTGAGCCTGCCGAGGTTCCTGAGCCCCCACACACAGGGGCTTTTGGAGGCATCTCCGAGGTGGAGAAGCACAGGTGGAGCTGTGTTGAAGAGGGGCTGGTGATGGATTATTGCTGGAGGGCACAGGGTGCGCTTCCAGCCGGGGACTGTGCGCATCCCACCGGGAAGGTGTAGCCAGCGTTCGGAATGGGGTGCCAGTGCCAGCCTCCTCTGGCCAGCAGAAGCAGCCTCTGGACATGAGGATGTGGGTGCTGTTCAAGGGCATCCCCTGATGAGCCCGGCAGCACAGGCACTCCTGGATGCACAGGATCCCAACCAAAAGGACACAGAAATCCTGGACTCCCTGTTCTGTCTGTGCTCCGTGCGGACTGACCTGAGCACTCTTCGTAGCTGACCAGGGTCTCACCTGAAGAGTTTTAAACTGACATCAAAGTTGCTGATCAGAGTGGTGAGCAATTAAATATTTGTCTTTGTAAGGGTTATTGCTCTTGCATACTTAGATGATTAGAGATGGGAAATGTCTCCAGACTTCTGGAAGGCACAGAACAAAATGAAAAAATGTTTCCTTCCTCCATAACGCAGTTTCTTGTCTCTCCCACCTGAACACTCCTGTTTCTAGCTGTGATCCAGTGCTCGGTTTTTATGAGTTTTTTCAAGGTGTGCGTGCTGTCACATTGGGCTCAGGTGAATTAGTACCTTTACTCATAAATGTATTTTTTCCTATCCCTACATAAAAATCTGATATTCTCAACCCTCTTATTTTATACAGCAAATTAGATGTACATTCCTTGTGACAGATTTGTGTCCCATCTCTTCCTTTTCTCCTGCTCTGTACTGGCTGAGACACCACGTCTGCAAATGTCATGCTCAGACTGGCAACATGCTTCCTTCCCTTGTCCCTTCTGCAAGTGGCTCATTTGCTGACTTTTCCAGCTGTCCCAACATATGGCTGCTCCCATTTATCATAATTCAGGTCTGTGCCTGGGACAAAGGCTGATAAAAATAATACTTTGTGCATAAGTGGAATTTGAGCCGATTATTCTATGGCTCTTTTATCAAGTAGATACCATTTTTTGACCTAACTGTGAATTCAATTTGTAAGTGGTAGGTCATTAGTGAAACTAATTTTAGCAAGGCATTTCTTATCAGTGCAGGTTTGTTGAAATAATAAAAAAAAATTAGTAAATTGTAACAATGAACAATTGTGCAACACTATTGATGGGGCACCAAGGACATTAACTCATTAAATACTTCAGCCATTTTAAACAGCATTCATCAAAGTGAGATCTGATTCATTTTGCAGGGGCTACAGCATGGATTAATAACGAAAATAGTAATTTTAAAAGTGAGCTCTCAATATGAGTATTTTAAAGCCACACTGCCTTTTTCTGGCCTCCTGGCAATTCCCTTGATCTTGAAGCTGCTGCTGGAAGTGGCAGGAATGAATGATTTTGTGAACAGCATTATCCCAGGCTTGGTGTGTTGTGTTGAAAGTTGTGTCTTACCAGGGACTGGGGCTTTGCTGCTGTGGAGGATACACAGGGGATACCAGGTTGGACCTGTGTTGCTATAGAGCATCTGTAGCTGATCACAGCAGGTTCTGAAGGCAGCAAGAATGTCCTGAAGTAGCCAGGAGGGTGGTCTCTAAATGGATGAGGGGCAAAGAGGAGCTGGATGGTTCAGGGAGCTGATGGAAAAGCAGCTCACTGTGGTGAACAGAGCTCTCTAAACGAGGAGGTGCAAGGGCAGCTCTTGGGGCTCATGAGCAAACAGCACTGCAGGGAAGCCGGCCCAGGCAGAGCTGCTTGCTTGCATCTCCCTCCCTTTTTGGCACCCAGCTCCATCTGCAGTAGCCTCAAGGGTCATCAGCCCTGGTGTTCCAGCGGTTAAAGGCCTCTCAGGAGCAGAAGTACTTGTTGCTGTGGTTTCTCCTCGTGTGGGAGTAAAATCAGCTGCTTCTGGGAGCTCAGTTCCTTTTGATCCCTTGATTCAAGTGTCTCCTTGGTGCTACTGCATTCCAGCTGCTGAATTCCTGAGCAGTCACGAGAAGGAGCCAGACCCAGTCCTTGATAGCTTTATTATACACAGCTGGAAGCTCATTGATTCTGAGATGTTCTTTGCTTGCTCTAGCCCCTTGTTGTTTGTACTCTTAGGAAAATGAAGGCAGGTTTTCTATTCAAACATAAACTACAGTTCATTCCCCTCTGCAGCCACAGCCGACCCTTTGATGAAATCCAAACAGCATGTGTAATAAATCCTGTGTGGAGGCAGTGATCCCTGACAGTCCAGCTAGCAAGGTTATGGCAGTGATATTGCATATAGAGTGAGAACCTGTTCAAACACTTCTTTTAATGAAGATGGAAAGTATAAGAATCCAGGCCTGCATTATGAATCTTGTCTTCAACTGAGTATGGGAGGAAAACTTGGACATCACTGGTATTTCCTTCAGAATTAAATTAATACAGAACTCATGGCGTTGTGTAGAATGTGTTAATGAACAGGTGATGAAATGAATCTCACTCTCCTGCTTAAATTCAGTGAAGAGAATTGTGGCATGCACAGCTTCTTACTGGAAAAATAAATAAACAAATCCCTAAAAGCAGTCCAGCAGAGCAAGGTGGAGTGCTGGCACCACTTTGTCCATGGCAAACAACTCCCTGCCATTTACTGGATTTCTTCTGGCTTTCCTTAAAGCAACTGAAGAAAGAAGATGAAACACCCCCCTTCCCAAGGTGCTGATTGCCATGTGGGTGGATGTGTTTGCAAGTCCGGGATAGATTGTTTGATCTTGCATCTCCACCCTTGATGCAACTCCTTCTCCCTTTGCCCTGGCAGATGCTCCAAGCACAATGTGCACTTAGGATTTAGGGCAGGTGGTTTTCGGCTGCCAGCAGTCGCTGTTGGGTGCCTGCCATGGAGCTTCCAGTTTGCCAAACCCAGCTCAGCTGTGTGGCTCCAGCAGTTGTTTCTGTGGCTCTATTAGCCAATACAGGCACCTTGTCCAAGGATAATGCTGCTATCAGTAGTACCTGTAATGTCAGCCGTGCCAATAAGTCCACATCTTTAATTCAAGATGTTGCTTGAGAATTCCTGAAATCCTGTCATTACGTTTTCCAAGCTGTCACACTGTTGTTAGTCAAGTTACTGTAAGTATCTACCCAGCCCTGAAGCACAACACAGAAGTAGCTCTTTCCACTGGCCATTTTTTTTGTCTGGGCATTTATAATTTGTCACTTTGGTGTAGCTGTGGAGCTCCTTGGGTACAGAACAGCAGCTCCTTTGCAGTGGTTTGGGCAGGGCTGTAGTTCTGACCCTCAGACTCTGCCACGTCTGTAACAACCATCCATCCCTCTGGGAAATGAGCAGTTCCTGGATGGTGCTGACCACATTCCTCTGGATGGGTAACAATAAGTAAGGGAATCATTTGGCTGTAGCAAACATTGTAGAGTTACCAAGGAAATTGTCCTCCTGAATTCCACTGTGGCATTCTGCTTGTAGCTTTGAGTCCTCTTCCAGTGGCAATGCTTTTTCCCTTGGGTCTAAAGCTGAACCTGTCCAGAACAGTGGAAAACTCCTCTTGAAGCAGCTGCTGAATCTTACCTGTATTTCTTGTTGCTGTCTTAGTGCAGCTGTAGACAGCTACCAGAGGTGTTTTAGATGTGTGTTCCTTTCTATTCAAGAAGAGAGATACCTTTGGAAAAATGTTACAGATCAGAGGACAGTCCTGGTTATTAAGTTTTTTGTTTATGGGCATTTCCCTTCCATGCCTTTATAGTTGAGCAGGATTAAGGTTCTTCCAGAGCAACATCTGAGCCTTTTGTTGGCCTTTTAATTCCTGGCAATCACAGAGCTACAACCCCAGCTGAATGCTGAGCTCTGTCTTATTTTATCCCAGTTTGTGCACTGCCTTGTGTTTTTCTTCCCAATGCTTGACATGTTGCAATGTTCCAGAGTGAATTAGTAGGCTGTCTTTTTTAGGAAAACAAAGTTTTTGGGGGCAGGCAGTAGCATTTGTGTATTCTGTTATCGTGGGTGGCCTTCAGCTTGCAGGGGTCCTTGAAACAGGAAGGGAGCTTAACTCTGGATGCAGTTTTCCACTGCTTTGGAGGCTGTGAATGCTTGTTGGACTGTGCAACTTTCATGTTGTTTAGATTTGTGCTTCCTAGGAACAAATAAAACCTCCAAAGAGCATAATTTCAAGTAGAAATTCTGTATTTTCTCAATCAAAAGGCTCTGTTAACTTCTGAGTGGGACAGAGAGCTTGGCAATTAATGTGCAGAAAGAAAAAGGGTAATTGTTTCTTTTATCTGTGCCATCTAAAGTGCATGTTTGATTGCAGGGCAAAGCTAATACAGATGGATGATAGATTATTTCTGTTCGTGCAATGCTTCCCTCCATGTATTTATTGGGCTCTCATTGCCAGCCTAAGTGCAATCCACACTGTTTATTGAGATCTGGTTGCCAGCCCAAGTGTAACTTCCTCTGCAGCAACGTGCACATCAGTTACACCACGAATCCATGCTGTGAATGTGTAGATTTTCACTTAAACACTGCAATGTGCTGAGCCTGCAGAGAGGGCTCCTGGCTGAGCTCACACTGTGATTTGAAAGGCATCTGTCCAGGACAGCCAGGACTCTGACCAGCCAAATTCAGCCAGGTTTTGAAAGCATTAAAGATGCCACTAAAGCAACAGATAGTGGAAAAGCACCAGAGTGCAAAACCTTCCCAATTCAAATACATCAGCACCAAAGATTTAGCACAGCTTAATAAAAAGAATGTATTATACCCAATAATCTTTAGGATTCATACCAGCCCTGTTCCCTTGGGAATCTGGAGTTTCACAGTGGCAATACTCACTGAGTAAAAAGCAATGAATTGGCTGTGCAGCTGAGAGATGTTTTATTTCCAGAAGTTTATAAAATCAAGCAGTTGTTGAACACTGTCAGTGAGGGAGCTGATTTTTAAGACATAAAAGAAACAGTTCAGGAACTCCCATGTGAGAGCAGAAATGCAGAGGAGGCAATTTGTATTCAGTTTACCCGTGAGTGATGACACATGGTGTGTGCTCCAGAAACTGAATGCCCAGATGAATTCAGATTTCTTTGTAAACTCCCAAAAGCAAGTTTCTAGCAGTGTATTTCTGGAATATTGCTTGCTGCAGAAGTGGTCTTAGAAGAATTTGGAACCAAGCATTTTATACTGGACTGTGTTAGGTTTTTTGGTAAGTGTGTGTATGTATATATGTGTGTGTGTATATATATAAGATTTGACTTGAAAAATAAACAAGTGATGCATGTGTCTTCCCATGCAAGTTACCAAAGTCAGTATTTGATTTTTCTGAACATTATTGACATTGACCTGCTGTGATGATTCAGCCTTGTAATTCTGTAAATTCAGCTGAGAACTGCAAGATGTGAAATCAGTGGCTCCACTGTCCTTGCTTTTATTTTATCTTTCTGGATTTATAGCTGTAAATCTGTAGAGGGATTTAGGATAAAGCTGACTAATAGCCATCTATGATCCTGCTGCTGATTTTAACTGTTCTGTGCCATGTCATTTGAGTTTTTGTGTGTTCATTCTGTGTGTGCTAAAATCCAAAGTATTATAGCTGATGTAAAAAACAGAGACAGCTTGTTACAGCAAATGCAGAATTTGATACAGCCTAGTGGAACTTAAATTTTATCTTATCTTCACTGTAATTTCTTAACTCTATGAAATTTTAGTAATAACTGTCCTGAACTTTATCTGTCCCTTCTCACTAAAGCTGCATCGTGCTGGAGTGAGCGTGTGGGGTTTGTGTGCACTTGGGGTTTAGGATTCTTCCTTTTTGTTTCTTTCCCATAGGGAATTTTCTCCCACACGTCGCTAGGAGATAGTAACGACCGCGTACTTACCAAAGAAAAAAGAAGTTGCCATACCCAGGGGAGGAGGGCATTCGGCTGCACTCCTCTTGTCCGAGGGTTTCTCTCGGAGGGGCAGAGATACCGACAGAATGGGGGTGTGAAAAAGGGGGCTGTGGCAGTCCCCAGCTGCCGTGCTCTCTCGGCCTTCTGAGGGGAAGGAGGCTGCAGTCGCTGTGGGGAGAATCCACCACCACTGCAGGGTTCTGCCCTGACGGAGCTCTGCTCGTGAGAGCGGCTCTTGCACTGGGACATTATTAACGCCCTACCTCACTAAAAAAGGGACTTTGCACCTTTGGGAAACCCCCGAGATCCCCTAGCCCTTTTCCCCTTCCAGGGCCCCTCTCTTTGTGCCGTGTTGGGGGGCCGGGCTGTTGCTGCTCAGCCCCCGCCCTTCCTCTAATCCGGTTTTTCCGCTACTCTGGAGCCCGGCAACCCCTGCCTGCCTGTCCCGCAGTTCCCGCTACAGCTGACACATCTCGTCTACCACCCCGGGCTCGCCCCTGCCGTTCCAGTTTGTTGCTCCCGAGGGTCCTGCTGGGCACCGTTATCGGCTGCTCAAGGGCTTTGTGAAGCTTTTCTTCCATCCCTCCCCGGCTCGGCCGAGCCGCCATTGCCGCGTGCTCCCTCAGCTTCGGCCACAGCGCCCCCTGTCGGCGCGGGGGAGCCCTCGCGGCCGCCCTGCTCACCGGGAGCCGCCAGCGCCCCTGGCGGCCGTGAGCGGAACGGGAGCGGCGGGAAGGGCTGAGGGAGCGGCGGGAAGGGCTGAGGGAGCGGCGGGAAGGGCTGAGGGAGCGGCGGGGAAGGGCTGAGGGAGCGGCGGGAAGGGCTGAGGGAGCGGCGGGGAAGGGCTGAGGGAGCGGCGGGAAGGGCTGAGGGAGCGGCGGGAGCGTGCCGTGGGGTTTGTGGTTTGTTCTTCCTTCTGTCTGCTGTTGTTGTTCGCCTTGTTATACACACACTGGTAAAGAACTGTTATTTCCCCACATCTTTACCTGAAAACACCCTTAATTTCAAGGTTGTGATAGTTCAGAGGGAAGGGGGGGTTATTTTCCCCATTCCAAGGGAGGATCTCGCCTTCCTTGGCAGACACCTGTATTTCAAACCAAGACATCACCTCAGCTGCCAGCCGGTGTCCCTTGCCACCTCTGACCTGTGGTTTTCCCTGGCAGGTACTATGTGGGCGAGCTGCTGTAACTGGTTCTGTGTGGATGGCTCCACTGAGGAGATGCCGCCGCCATCGACAGCCCGAGCTCAGGCCTATTCCAACCCCGGCTACAGCTCCTTCCCCTCTCCCACTGCTTCTGAACAGAGCTGCAAAGCCTGTGGGATGCACTTCGACAGCTCCTCCAGCAAGGTGAGTCCAGTGCCTGTCCTGCCAGGGGCACCTGCCTTCATTAGCTTAGGAGAGACACCCATTATTACACATATTCTCCGATCTGAGGACGTTCCACATGGGAGAAGATGGCTCACCTTGGTTCTGGGTCTTCAGTCATTCTGTCACAATTAACAGGCATCATTAAGTGACTGAAAATCCCTCAGCAGACTTGGCTTTACAGATCTCAGTGAAGAAAGCCAAACTGCTGATAATCACTTAAAGGAGTGTTAACTTGAACATGAGTTACTAAATTTCTTATTTAAAAACCCTATTATCCTTTAAAAACAAATATTGTGGCAAAAAGTTTAATAGTGTTTGTGCTTTCAATAAGGGAAGATTTTCCTGCCTATTTTTCAAACTATTGTTGCTCAAACAAAAAGCCAGTGAAGTTTTTTTGAAGGATGTGCGTAGAACTGCTGAGAAAAATAGCACCAGACCAAACCCAAATCTGTTTTATTTTACTTGTAAACTTGATTTGTGGGTATATAAATGCCAAAATAATTGCTACCACAAGACTTTTCATTTGACAGCAAATCCTGCCTGAGGCATTATTTGGACATAGTGGGTCCTGTAAAGTTCCAGTGAGGAAAATTGTTGTGTCCACACTCTGTGGCTTAAGAAGTGTCTGATCTATAGTTACTGAACTTAAGTATGTGAGAATTTAAAAATAATGGTGAATTCTGGCCACAGCCATTTTAGATTATATGGGAAAGTTCATAAATTGGTTTTCCTTGCACTTTCTCATTCATGCATGAGGACACACATCTGAAGAATGGTGAGTCTTGGCAGAGCTGCTGCTTTCTGCTCCCAGGACAACAGGGATGGTGATGCATTTTTGCACTGAGAAGTGCAGTTGCTTCAGGAATCAAACTCTGGTGATACATTTTGGGGTATGTGAGTACACTTAGACTTCTCCTGGTGCTGTGTCAGCTGCCCTGGGGCCATCCCTGCTCGTGACTCCGTAATGTTGTCTTTGACATTGTCCTCGTTAAGCCATGTGTCGTCACAAATACTTGTAGAGAGAGTTACCCTGGATCCAGCACTTGCTGTTGGGTGTGATTGCAGACAGTGGATAGAGATAATTCTGCTTCTGAAATGAAACCATTTTTAGGTAGTTGTGAGCTCAGCAGCAGAACCACAACCCTGTTATCCCCAGTATCTCCTAAAATACCTGTTCTGTATGAGCTGCCCTTAGAGCAGTGTCTTGTATGGAGCCATCACTGCCTCCAGATGAACTCTCACTGGGGAGAGGGAAAGCTCTGGTGCACAAATTGCAGAGGATCTGCTAAAGCTGTTGAAAACATTCCTGCCCTCAGCAGCTTCCCCCTTTTCCTGTGGGAGCTGCTCTCTGTGCTTGTGTCCGGCTGCTCCCACTCCAGACCTTCAGTGAAACCGAGTCTGAGGTTCTGTACTCCAGAGGGGGCTCCCAAACTCCCCTCCCACCTTCCTGCTGCCCCAGCTCCTGAGCAGTGATCTCTGGCAGTGACTGGAGCCTGGTGGCTGCAGGAGGAGCTGCCAGAGCTCATTCCTCAGGTCTCCTGAGGGAGCTGGAAACATCACTGAGAACACGCTGGTGTGTTTGTGAGCTGTGGTAATTCTTCTGTGCTGTTGCTATGGAGGGAGAAGTGTATGAAACCTCACTGTGCTGCAAGGAGGGCATGGAAAACTGCATTCTCTCCTGGGAGAGGCAGCACCTTTGAACTCCAGTGTCCAGTCAATGTTTATTCTGAAATACAGCGGATAAAAATTAAGTCCTGCTGTGCTGGTGACCACCTGGATTGCTTATAAAAAACCCAACAAACAAACAAACAAAAAAAACCCTTGTAAAGCATTTCAGGGCTGTCTGACCATCCTGGCTGTGCTGTCAGTGAGCAGCAGTCAGACGTGGCCTGACCTTTTAGGAACAAGTTTTAATGTACTACAGCATTTGAAACTAATCCTTCTGAAGAACCCAGTGCCTTCAATCACTGCCCTTTCAGTCAGAGTTCAGTGAAGTTGTAAAAGCTGCTTGATGCTGAGATGTGGCCAGAATGTCCCTGTTTTGAACACTTGGTGCTTACATACAGGCTGGTGAGGTTTTTTTTTTTCTCTGAAGATAAATCCTAATGCTGAGGTGCTAAGTCAGAGACATGCATGGGTTTATTTTCACTTCCCAAATGTATCCTTTGATAACTGAGGCTGTTATTAGTGTTAATTGCAGGAACCTGTTTGATAGAACTGGCTGTGTGCTGTTTGCTTTGTGATACCTAAAGATGGGGGTGCTCAAGTAGGAGTTTTCTGGCTGGTGGAAGGTCCTTGGCAATACAGGGGTTCCCTTTGGAGCCAGTTTAGCAATCTGCAGGGCATGGGGAGGCTTCCCCTGCCAGAGAAAAGTGGGGTGCTTGGGGGTTTTGGGTTGTTCTGTGCAGTTTTTGTGTTGTTAGGGCTTTTTTATCTCAGTTCTTCTGATTGCTCCCATGTCAGAGATGAGGGATTGAGGGGGGCAAGTGTTATCAACAGGATTATTTTCCACTTCTCTGCCTTTGTGTATTTGTTTTGTTCCCCTGCTCTAGGCACACACAAGCATCAGTTCCTGTCTCTGCCCTGAAAATATGCCAAGAAATAGGATTGCTTCTGCAATCACAGGGTCACAAAAAGTCAACTACATATTAATGGCTTTTATAGTGATGAAGTTAAGGAAAAGTTCTCAAAACGGGATGTTCTGTGGAAATGGCCTTTCCTGCCTTGCTTTGTGATTGATGAAAGTCACTTTTCCTTGGCAGGCCCCCAAACAGCAATTTTGAGATGAGGTTTCAAGAGTTTCTCTTTGTGGTAGAAATTTTCATGTCTTAAAATGCTTGAGGAAGAAATTGGGATTCTTTCCTGTCACTGTGAGTGTAGTACAGGCTCTAAATGAGGGGCCTGGAGTTGTTAACTGGGGGGCAGGGGGGTTCCAGGCCGAGAAGGGGGGCAGAAGGAGCTTTTGGAAGCAAGTAGTGTATTTACACCCTGTGAAACATGAGCAATGTCTGCTTTCTTTCAGCTGGGAAGTTAGAAATGTTCTTCAATCACTAGAAGCAGTTCATAAACTACATTTTTTTGTCTTTGAGTTTGTATTTATTACTCCTCTAACTCCACCTGTGTATTTTTCCTTGCACAGCTCTGAAGGATCAGGTTGTCAGGATTTCACAGAGGTGCTTGGCTTCTCTGAGACTGTGACTTAGCATTTTTAACCAGCACTGAAACCACTTCTTTCTCCCCTCAGGACTTTTTAATGGGCACGTAATGTGGCTGTTCTGCTGCTATTCCCATTGGAAAATGTAGAATTTGCCTTTCCAAAGGGTTGAACAGTAAAGTTTCTGCAGAAGTCAACACAGACTGTGAGTGCTTGGAACTTCTGAAAATCAAGCCCTGAGTGACAAGATCAGAACAGTATAAAATATAAACATTTAACAACAGAATTTAATCTGTGAAGTTTTTAACTGTCTGGGGCATAATATTTCCAAAACTTCCAACACTTTCTGTCTAGCTCTGACTGGTATAAAGTGTATTTTTTTCACAATAGGCTGTTTTTGTATAAATAAATGTCAAATTCTTTGTTGTCTGTCTGACCTTGCTGTTCCCTGTCCCTCTTACGGTGAAACAAAGAAATTCATTCCGTGATTGCAGCAAATTGGAGGGGGGAAAAAAGGGGGAGGAAGGTCATTCATAGCAGGTATTTATGAAAGAGAAATGTTTTTAAGTAGTTTCCTCCCAGTGCTGGAGCTTCTTAATGCACAGAACAATGTGCACAGCTAGCTGGAATTCACTTCCAAATCTGCTGCCTCCATCTCCTGATTTCCTCTGGCTTAAACTGCATGAGCAGGTGCAAAAAATTCCTGTCATGTGGGGGAATCTTGTAAGGATATCACGTTTCATTCTGGATACATGGAGTGGGAATGGGGCTTCTCTAAGAACTGTGAGAAATCTGGTGATTGCTCAGGGATCAATCCTTGTCCTTCTCTGGGAGCCTGGGTAACTACGTGGCACTTTTTCATGAATTGGAAGGTTTTGGTTGTGCTTTAAGAGCAGCTGCTGCTTCCTTGGGCTCCAGACAGGAGGGAAGCACTGGCTGCAGCCACCGTATCCTGCTGGCACAGGGCACAGGATGGGTCTGATTCCTTCCCTCTCTCTTTCCCAGCACATCTGCTTGGACTGCAAGAAGAATTTCTGCACGTCCTGCTCAAACCAGGCCGAAGGTGGGCCCCTGCTCTGCCACCTCTGCCAGCGCTTCCGAGCCACGGCTTTTCAGCGGGAGGAGCTGATCAAGATGAAGGTGAAGGACCTGCGAGATTACTTGGCACTCCATGAGATTTCCACAGAGTTCTGTCGTGAAAAGGAGGACCTGGTATTCCTGATCCTTGGCCAGCAGCCTGCAATTACCCAGGAAGATCAGATAAGAACAAACACATTTAATACCAGTGCCCATGGACAGCAAGACTTTGTGAGTCACCCCCCGACCAGCCTGGCCTCTTCTACCTCACAAGATGAGCCCTCAGTGTCTGCAGATCCCATCTCAAGTTCAGAAGCTCAGGAACACCAACAGGTACAGTCTCTGGCCAGAACCATCTTTTGCAAACTCATTCATCTCTATTTTTGGATTAACTACTGAGATGTTGTATATGGTCTTGCTCTGTAAAGCTGTGACTTGCTGTCACTAACTTTGATGTGCTGTTCCTTAGGGAATTGAATTTGGTGGGCAGTGCTGAATATATTGAACATTCAGAACATCACTGCTCTGGCATGTGTTTTCTCTGGTGCTCTGCTCCACACTTGCATTGCCACAGGATGCTCCTGTGACTGCTTCCTTTGGTACTTGCTGATGACTTCTGGCACTTGTTTGTAGGTGTAATTAAACAGTTGATACTGTTCTTTAATTCCTGTGCCACATAACAAGCACAGTATAGAGCAATTCTGGAGCTGGAACTGATCAGAGGTGATGGGGGTGGGCAAGGTTTTTGGTATTTCCTGCACTCAGATCAATAGAAGGCAACCCTGAGTCTGTTGCCAAGTCTTGGTTTATGATGAACCTGCAGTTCTGGTGAACATTGGCAGGAGCATTTGAGCTTAATTATTTTTTATTGACCTTGCTTTGTTTGTCTTTCTGCTCTCTGCTAAGGGAAGTTTACTCAGTGTTTGACATCTGCTCCTTGTCCTATTACAAAGTTAATGGGTGTATTCAGTTCCCTGTGGATCAGAGCTGTGAAAATGTGTGTACCTTGTGCTTCCTCAGCAGATACATCTAGTTCAAAGGAAGAGTTCTCCTGGGAGAATGTTTTTTACAAATCATTAAAAGGCATTTCCATCCCCTGGTTTTCTGGATATCGCCGTTCCAGTTTTTACCAGCTCGGCTGTCTTCCCTCACTGCCCCATGATACATTTCAGCTTCTTGTCTTGACTTGCATGACATCCTGCTGCAGTTCAGGCTCTTTGATCCTGATTGTTACTCTTGTGCTCTGTAAATATTAACAAGTCCCCACTTAGATGAGTAGGATGGTAACGTTACAGTCTCTTTGTCAGTCCGAGACCAGAGGGAACAGTGGCTCCTGGGGTGAGTCAGCTGAAATTACACAGCTCGTTTTATCAAGTGTTCAAAGCAGCACCCCAGCTTTCCTTCTCCAGCTCTGTTGCTGCTGCTCCCTCACTCGGTGTCTGCTGTTTGCCCACTCCAGAGCCCACCTGAGGAGGTGTTTGCCTGGTTACTGTGAAGGTCTGAGCTGTGTTAGAGGAGGGTTCTACTGGAGAGCTCATGAGCTGTCAGTTCTGTCATGACACCCCAGCACAGTGTGACATCAGGGAAGGACTGCACATACACACATACAGATTTGGTGTATAAATCTGGTCTCCTCCTGAGCCAGCCTCGAGTTCCATACTGGGGCTTTAAAGGTTCAGCTTCAGCAAGTGTTGCCTGTGTGATTGCTGCACAGGGAGAGCCCTCTGTGAGTGTGCCTGGCTTGTGCCTTGTCCTGCTCATGTCCTTCCAGAGGGCAGGGACTGCAGTGACTCTGCCCTGGAGCTGATTTCCCTCCAGAAACACACAGCTGGTGAAAGCTTTATTTCCTCTTCCAGGCCAATGGCCATGTGCCTCCAAGCCCAGCCTGTGGAACAGCAGCTGAGAATGCAGCAGAAGAAGCAGCAGCAGCAGAGGATGAGACACAGGTTTGTGTGTCCTGGAATTGGATGACAGGAAATACCAGGTTTCCTAGGCTGGATTGGCTACCAGAGATGAACAGTAACTGTGACTGAACAAACCCAGTCAGCCCCTTCTGTGGCATCATCTTGTCCTCCACATACAGAAAGAATTGGTGTCACTTGGACACCATAATAGAAATTATTTAGTTCTGTCTCAAGATTTGTGTTTCTCATGGAGGAATTCACAGAGTAAGCAGTTACCTGTCCATCCAAACCTGAATTCCCACTCATGCACATGCTGAAAGTTGATTGAAATTGTAGTTCAAGGTGTTGAGGGCACGAGTGATTCCCTGTTTGTTCCCTCCCAGTCTACTGACTCCGAGGATAACCTGGTGCTGGGCAGGAAGGCCTCTCTGTCTGACCTGACGAGCGTCGGGGACATCAGCGCGCTCTCCGTGCGACAGCTGAAGGAAATCCTCGCCCGCAACTTTGTCAACTACAAAGGCTGCTGTGAGAAGTGGGAGCTGCTGGAGAGGGTCACTCGCCTCTACAAAGAGAAGGACCTTCAACATCTAGGTAAGAAGCTTAGCAAACATGTGCCTGTTTTCCAGGTTTTGCCTTTTTATGGACAGCTGTACAAGGAAGTAGAACTCACATTTCTGGTGCAGCAGAGTGAGGAGGGAGTGTGTTGTACAGAGTGAAAGGAGCTGAACTCTGCTCACCGTTCCTTGTAGCTGTTTGAGGAGAGAGTTCTGGATGCTCTGGGCAGGGACTGCCCTGAAGCAGCAGCACGAGGTCTGTGCATCCTTCACCTTGCTGTTGGCATGGCCCTGACAGATCACACTGGGCACTGCCTTATCCTCAGAGCAGCTGGTGGGTGGCTGTACAGGACTGGATGTGCTGGGGTGAGCTCTTGGCTCTTGGTATCTGACAAAGCCAGCAGGGAAATGCCCTGCCCAGGCAGGAAACTGCCACCAAAGAGCAGCTGGGAGATTTGGGCAGTGGCCCCCGGGGCTGCCCAGCTGGGGGTAGCTGGGGTTTCACTCTCTTACCACAAGTCTGTTCCTGCTGCACATGCTGGGCCCACACAGGTGGCTGTGAGGGGACACAGGTGCATAGAGAATGTATCTGGCCTGATATTCCAGGTGCCAGTTTGCACTTCCAAGGGATTTCTTAAAAAGACGACCCATATTTGTAAACTACTTACAAGATAAACTTACTTTAACACTTTGATTTCATATGTTTGTTTCTCAGTGCTGTCCTAAGCAGTGTTGTTCTCTTAAACACATCTCTCTAGGCTTTGTCCTCTGTGGTGTGATCCAAGATTTAAGACACCAGCTTTGGGGTTATATTCTTTAATTGTCTTGTGCTTTTGATGCAGTTGATCCTTTTACTTCACTCACTGTGTGTGAATGTACTCAGCCATTTGGTGATTGTGTAAGAGCGGAGGAAGTGGCACAAGGGGCTGCTGCAGGTGCAGCACTGGGAAGCCAAACTCTGCACACCTTCCAAGGCTGTCTTAACAACTGAGGCATCCCTTTGGATCCCTTATCTCTGGAAGCTTTAGCTCTTGTGTAAGCTCTGTGTAGGAGGAAGTTTCTGGCCAGTTGTTGAACCTGTCCTGATCAGAGCCCCAGCCTGAGCCTCCCATGGGGATCAGCAAAAAGCAGATTTGGTTTAGCAGCTCCCTCAGGGTTTTCAGCCCCTACCTGGTAACACTTCTGTCCCAGCTTCCCAGATCCTCACCAAATCTGTCTCTCTTCTTCTCTTGCAGTTTTGGACACTGACGAGCAAACTGGTGAGTGAGATCCTTAATCATGGAGTTGTTTATTGGAAAAAACCCTCCCAAGATTGAGTCCAACCAGCACTGCCACAGCCACCCCTAAACCATGTCCCCAAATGCCACATCTGTGTGGCTTTTAAATCCCCCCCAGGGCTGTTTATTCCCTGAGTAGCCTGTTCCAGAGCTTGACAACCCTTTTGAAAATGGATATTAGGAGAAATTTCTATCTAAACCTCCCTGGCACAACTTGAGGCCATTTCCTCTTGTGCTGTTACTTGGGAAGAGAGACCCATGTTGTTTCATTTGCCTTATCCCTGAGAATCTCAGTGGTGTTTGTGTCCATCTCACAGAAATTACTGTGTAAAAGCTGAAACTTCTGCTCCTTGGCAGCTGCTGGAGCAGCCTCAAGGGGAATTCCTTTGCAGACCTCATTCCTTAGGGAATCCTTTTAGAATTGCACAGACCTTCCACACCTCCCTTTGTCTGACCCATCCGTGCTGTCCTGTCCCCTCAGGTGCTCCTGGGGCCCCCAGCACCGAGGACAACCTGTGCAGGATCTGCATGGATGCTCCCATCGACTGTGTGCTGCTGGAATGTGGGCACATGGTGACGTGCACCAAGTGCGGGAAGCGCATGAGCGAGTGCCCCATCTGCCGCCAGTACGTCATCAGGGCCGTGCACGTCTTCAGGACCTAAGGGTGCCTCTGGGGTCAGGGCTGCTGCTGCCTCAAAGCCTCAGTGCCCTTAGGGAAAGGGCCAACACCATCCCTGCAAATAGTTACCTTGGAGATTAGCAATGGACCCCGCTGCAGAGGGAAGGAGGAAGCCTGGGGAAAACTGCTCTGCTCAAGCCATGCCCGACTCTGCTCGTCCCACCATCGTGCTTTACACCACAGTGCCTGGACTCCTTGGAGCTCATTGCCAGCAATCATTAACCACCTCCATCCTAGGATAATTTGAGGACAGATGGATGCCCAGCTTTCCACCAGGAAGATCAGCTCCAGAGGCTTTGTATTTTCCTCCGAATAATAAAAGTGAACTGGGATCTCAAAAAGTGTCCTTTGTTTTGCTGCTCAAGCTACACCCAGCAAAAAGATGATTTTCAGAGATTAAAGTGTCACTGTGCTTGTTAATTTTATTTTTAACTTAATGTGAAATTGTTATGCTTGCAGGACAGGCAGACCACCTCTGCTTTCCCTAATTCCAGCCTAGTGCAATTGTGGAAAAATGTGTAATTTTTTATCAAGGGTTGTCTTTGTATTAATGGAAACTGTCAGGGGAGGGAGGCTGGGAAGGCTCAGCCTTGCCCTATGTGCTGGGTTTGTGTTTCTGTGCCAGAGGGAGGTTTTGGGTTTGATTTTGTCAACTTTGACTTCACAGCACGTGCCAGAGTTGAGGCTCAAACTGAACTGCCCTCACTTGCTGAGGGAGCTACAACTCCAAGGCTTGAGTCTACCCCAGGGTTTAGTGAGGAGACCACTCAGCTGCACAGCCATGAGGACTCCACTGCTACACAATCATATTTAAGTACAGGTGACTTTTTCTTTGTTTAAAAGGGAATCAAGGAAGAAAGCCTTTGTCCCCCTTGGATCCATGAGCAATCTCTGCAGATCAGCTTCCCCCATCCTCCCCAGTGCTCAGTGCTCCAGTTCTGTTCCCTTCCACCAATCATCAAAAGCAATTTATTTTGTCCTTTCTGCTGGTGAGGGTGGGGGAGTCAGGGATCAGAGCACAGACAGCTCTCCTGGGCAGGGTGTGCAGCTGGAAGAGAGTTCCTAGAGAAGTCTGGCAGTTCTTGCTGGAGCTGATTGTAACTGGTGTATCTTTCCCTCAGTGACCTGCAAGTATGCAGGGCCCTTGGCTGCTGCCTGAGGTGTCCAGCACCAGGGGCTGTGCCCTCAGCCCAAGGCACCTGTGAAGCTGAGACCCCCCTGCTGCAGAGCTTTCCTGGCTGCCAGCAGAGAACAGCACAGAGCCAGTGTCCCCTCAGCTCCCACTGCAGTGCAGCGAGTGGGAAAACATCAACAGCACGTTCACCTTGGCTGTTCTTGAACAGGGACAGTGCCATGAGAGCAGCTCAGCTCAGGGAGTGCAGGGAATGCTCTGGGAGCTGCAGCCAGAACAGCACCTGAGGTGAGAAATCCATGGCTCAGGAAGCAGCAGGAGAGGCACTGCTGTGGTGGGCTCAGAGCTCCACAACAACACAGCAGCTGCTGCTGTTCATTGAACTCAGCAGTCTGAGTTCTACCTCTGTCCCTGGTCAGGCTGTTCTTTAAGCTTTGACTTTAGGTTTCACAGGTTCCAGCACAAGAGCAAACTGAACAAATTAGTGCATCATGAGAGAACAGGTAAGAAGTGACTCTTTTTGCTCTGGAGAAGGCACAGGGAGCTCAGAGAGCTGCAGGAATACACAAAGTGCTGAACAGCCTCATTTAGGAAAGTCTCTGTGAAAATTCATGTCATATTTTTCAATACACTCAGGGCTAGGGGAATGCAGCAGGAAGAAGACTATTCCCCTATGGATAGATGTGCTTTTCCTTGTAGAGGGTAGGCTTATTTTCTACAGCAGCTAAATCAAGCTGCAGATCAATGCCTGAAGTTTTAGGGATGAGAAGATCCACCCACCCTGTGACTCCAAATTGTGCTTTGTGAAGGGAGGACTCTTCTTGCTTCCCTTGTAAAAATGGATTCTCTGCTTACAGATATGAGTGAGTTTTTAAAGGAAAATCAAAATCTGGAGGAAACTGATTAATGATCCAAAGGAATATAATGTTCTAAACTAATAAAGGAAATATTTATGGGCTTTATGTACACTGTACATTGTTCAGAGATTTAAAAAGTTAATATTCTACTTGAAAGGGCATGTTATTCATGATTAAATCCTCTGGTACTATACTGGTTAAACTTACTAGTTTTGGTACAGAAGTCTGGTTTATAATTTTATAATAAAGTTGAAATGTGATTTAGTTAACTTTGTTTCTGACTCTGTTACAAGCAGAGATCCTACTGCTGCTGCTGAACCTCAGCCAGAAATTGGGATCCCAGGTGCTTAAATATTGTTAGTGTGGGGGGGTGGGTGTATAGAAGAGGTTGAGGGGAAAAAAATTACCTGACGCCACAACTGACCTTGGCAGCACAGCCAAGAGTCCCAGGGAGCTGGTGGTCAGTTTTCCTGAACAGGAACAGAAGAACCTGTGGAATGTCAGTCCTGACAGCAAAGGAGAAGCTGCTTCAGTTTTATTTTTTATCTATAAAAATACCCAAACTTTAAAAACCCAAGGAGGCTAAACCAGGACCTGGATAAGGGCAATGGTCTACAGAACGGGCAGGAAAATGGGATTCAGCAGTGACATTTCTTCAGCTGGGTTTAATTCATTCCATAGGGGTGCTCTGGATCGCTGTAGCGACCTCTGAGGGCATTTCCTGTCTCTCCACCTCTCCGTGAAGGAATCTCCCTTGTCCTTCCACCTCCCCATTCCCCGCTGTCCTGTGCTAGCACGGGGGCACCAGCCTGCGCTTCCGGATGCATTCCCAGATCCAGCGGGGAGTCACGCGCTGGGCCCCGGGATTGTCCCCCACGTCCCCGATGACGTGCGTGGCCGAGGCCGTGTCGAACTCCGGCACCAGGTCCCCGTCGAAGGCGATGAAGTAGCGGCGGAGTCTGGCGAAGTCCTTCACACAGGGGGCCAGGTACAGCTTCACCCCCGTGAAAATGTCCAGCAGTGGCTGCTGAGGGGGGAAGGAGAGGCAGAGCTTGGGCAAAACGTTCCTTGGAATGGGAGTGGACAGACAACACCTGCTCAGCCTCCTCCCACCCCGCCGTGCCTGCCTGCTGACTGTACCTTTTTTCCGTTGTCCTCCAGCTCGGATGCTTTTCTCTTCTCCCCTCGTTTCTCCTCGGATTTCTGAGGGGATCCAATGACTCCTTTGCTCTCTAAAAACAAAAACATGGCTCACATCTGTGCTCTGTCCAGATACTGGTTGTGTTTTAATGGGGGGGGAGAGAGTAAAGAGTAGAAGGGAAAAGTTGCCTCCCCTCTTTCTGGAAAATTCATGAATTACGTTTTTCTACTGGAAATGGTGTGGGGCAGCCTCCTGCCCCCATTCCCAGGCTGCTGCTGCCACCTGCCCTCTGTGCTGTCACCCCTCTGTCCTGTGTGAAACTGCTCAGCAATCTGCTTCATGTTCCAGCTCACTTCACCTGGAAACCACCTCCAGCCACGTGTCCCTTTATACACATGAATTCCATCCAAATCAAATACTGGCTCCTGGCCCACACTGTCTAAGCAAAGGGCTGAGACCTGCAGGAGTAGGAGCGAACACCAACCTGAACAGCATCATCAGAGCTGTTCCCATCCATCTTTTTCCAATCCCTGGACATCTCAGAGCTGTGCTACTCAATTCAGGATCTCAACAGCTTTGCCCAATATCCCCGAGATCCACGTGCAGTGTGGGAACATCAAGCTTCTGACAGAAGGCAAGGACCCAGAGGACACAGCCCCAGGCTTCTCTCCTGAAAGCACCCTCTTACCTTCTGCCTTCTGGGCTTTTGCAGGGGACTTGCTTGGGGGACTCTTAATACTGCTGTGAGGTGTGGAAGACCTGGAATTCCCATCATTCTCTCCGCTGCTGCCAGCTGTGGACTCATCTTCCTCCCCAGCCACCACACTGAAATCAGCCTTCTCCTTGGAGAGCTGGTACAGCTCCTGCCCAGCAGAAACACAGCACTGATCATGTGTGACACTGGACACAAGCTGGGATGCAGAGACTGCTCTGGCTTTTCCCCCCTGAAGTGTTTGCTCAGATGTTTTTCCTCCCTGCAGCTCTCTGCAGTCATTTTCCTGTCAGCTCTGTCCCAGCATTCCCACCCTTGTGCCTGGCATTAATGGAAGCCACACAGGGAGGAACAAAAGCCACATCTACATCATCTGCCACAGAGCAAGACAGCCCAATTCACCAGAGCCTGAAGAGAGAGCAGTGCCCAGTGCTCAGAGCCCAGCTGCAGAGAGGTTTGTTCCTCTCTCCTCCCCACAGGGATGCTGACAGGCCCCAGGGGGCTGTGTCACTCCTGCTTTCCAGGGCACCAGCAGCCCTGGCAGCTGCTGCCAGCCCCAAACTGCAGCAACGCCCCCGAGCACAGAGCTGTCCCCACTGCTGGGGCTGGCACTGGGCCCCTTCCCTCAGCACAGGAGGGTGAGGGGGGGGCCTGGCTGGTGCCACTTGGCCCCTGTGCCCCAGGACACCCACAGGCACTTCCCAAATGCCTCTGCCAGTCTCAGCAACCAACGGGAAACCAAGGGACCACAGAGGGAATAAAGGTCACCTCTGAGGAAGGCAATTCCTCACCCTGTCACAAGAGCTGACAGAAGCAATTGCCAGCACAGATTTTCCTCACAGGGCACAACAAAACAGCTAAAGGGACCTGAGAGGCCTCCACAGCAGAACAACCCAGCCCGAGCCTGGCACGAAGGGAGAATGGAAGGTGCCCTCCCAGGCAGGAGGTGCCTCCACTGCAGGCCCTGCTGTGTGATTTGTCTCTGAGGCACAGCCTGGAGGCAGGAGCTGCTCTCCCCGTGCTGCAGGCCCTGTGCTGACCCACCTTCAGCTGCTGCAGGTTGGTGGCCGTCTGCCAGTCCTTGTCGTCGCGGATGCGGGTGCAGCGCGGGAAGCGGATGGAGATCCCGTCCGCAGTGTGGGCCTCGGCCTTGGAGAACTCGGCCCCGGTGATCTCCCACACGGGGGCTTTCTAAACACAGCAGGGAGGAAGCCACGTCACATTCCCCTGGTCCCACAGCTCCAGAATGTCTCACCCCTGCTCACTCCCCACCCCAGCACAGTTCCAGGTACACAAACTGACCTTCCTGGCCACCTTCATTAGAAAAAACGACTTTTTCACTAAGCCAGAGATCCTTCACTAACACAAAATGCCAATTTCTGAGTAACACCTCCTGTTTCAGGATTCATGGCACAGACTGTACTGACACATTCCCTACAACAACAGCAACTTCTGGGTTGCAGTTGTGCTTCAACCATTTGAAGTCAGATTTCTCATAGCTCAAATTTAAAGTAAGCTCACTTCTGGAAGGGATTTAATGCACAAGAATATTTCCCAAAACTGCTGCAGGTGTGATTTCTTCATGAAGCTCTTAGCCTCAAATGCACCTGCAAGATTGAGAGATAAGAACTTGTGCTTAATTTCCCGTTCCAAGTATGGAGATTAATTTTGTAACAGAGACAACTTCTAAGCTGTCCTTCTAAAGGATTTATAGAAGATTGCAGAATAAGGGCTGGGAAATGTTAAATGATTATGAGAGCACTCACCTTTGGATCTGGGACAATGAAGTCTGGGTAGTAGATTTTGTTAATTTTTAGCCACCTTGGAATTTTACTAGGATCCTATTAATTCAAAGCACAAAATTAAAATTTTTGACACTTACCATCATATATAAAACTAATTCTACAAAAAAAAGCTGTTCAAACACAACCCAGAAGTAGATCAGCATAGAAATATTACATTGCCTTTGCATAGATGAAACTTGTACTGATCTGCAGCAGTTTCTCTTATCTAGAAAATCACAAATATTACCTGAAACAAAGCCCTCACTTCCTGTCATTCTGTGGGTGAAACAAGAAGTTGCTCCAATTGTGATTCATGTAAAACTACAGAATTTTTTTTAAGATTCTACAACCTTGATGCAAATGGCCTTCAAGATGTCAAGGTAATATTAAAATTCAGCTCTTTGTTTATTTGTCCAGTCTTGAAAAGTAAGATAAGTAATTTACAGAAACGTTAACTCCAACCCCTCCTGGTTATGGAGCCACCAGACCAGTCTGATTGAGCACTTCCCTCCCACAGCCCCATCTAGTGACTGCCTTTGCCAATCACAACGTGCCCAAAAAATCCAGATAAAAAATTGCTATCTTCCCAACAAAACTTTGTCCTAGCAGGAAACAGATGGTGCCTGGCTTCCCACTCAGTGTCTGGGTACAGATGCCAGGCAGTGCCTCATGCAGGAGCTGGCTGCACTCACACCTCACTTGTGGGAAGTGGTTGCTTTAACTCTGATTCATTCCTGCCAGGGCACTTCCACCCTGCAGTGAAGCAGCACCTCAAGGGCAGCTCAGCCCTTGGCTCTCCCCTCTCACCTTGCTGATCTTCACCATGTCCAGCTCTGTCTGCAGACGTGCCAGGGTGGCATCATCGTGGCCACCGGAGCACTTGGTCACAGTGCACCACTTCTCACTCTTGGGGTCGTAGCAGCCCATGAGGAAGATGGACATCATCCCACCTGCACAGGGACAGCAGGGGCTCACACCTTCTATAGGACAAGCCACAGCTTTTCCAAGCCAAAACCTTTTCCATCTCTGGGAGCCAAAGGGGTCTGGGCTGGTGCAGGGCATCAGCTCCACTCAAAGCTGAACAGAGCCTCTGCACTGTGCAACAGCCCAGCCCAACACCTCCAGCTCTGCTGTGCCAACAGCCCACAGAAACCCACAGCCCAGCACGTGAAGGGCTGCAGCAGGTAATCCCTGCTCCAGCCACCCTCACTCTGCAGGCCTGCAACAGGAAATCCGTGGGAGTTCCCTGAACAAACAGATCTCTGCCTTAAGCCAACTCCAGACCTACCTTTACTGCCTTGTCCATAGAAAGCCCCCAGCACCACCAGGTCAGCTGTGTCAGCCATTGCCCCCTCATTGAGATAATCCTTCTTCACCTTCAGCCAGTGGCGCTTCCCTGGTTCATAATTACCCTGTGCAAAGCAAGGCAGAAGCCCTCAGAGAGACCCCCTGGTGGTCCAGCACCTCCCACAGCCCTGGCCTTTACCCAGCTGAGCAGCTCCTGAGCACAGCAGGAGGAGCAGCTTAGACTGGATGTCAGCACTGAGAGGAACCCAGAGATAGCTCAAGAATGCTCAGGGTGTGATTCTGTCTCAGAGCTGATTCTGCTGTCATTCCCCAGCTCCCAGCCTACACCACTACAGAGTGAATGTGAACTTGCCTTGATATCTTTCAGCACCAGCCCTTCCAGCCCCTCCCGGATGACTCGGGTGATCATGTCTGCCAGGTCTGAAGCTTTCTGCAAAGGAGAGGGATCACAGTTAGCTGAGGACTGTAAAAAGGGCTGAGGTCTTCAGGCTTTTTGTTGGGAGCAGTGGCACACTAAACCCAAAGCAACTGCAGAGAGAGGAACAGGTAGTTTCACAACAGTTTTCCAAAGAGGATCCTGTACATGCTCTCTTTGCTGCACATTCAGTGACCAAGCTGGGAACATGTTCCCAGAAGAGAAGGTTTGTCTAGTTAAAAAATACCCCCCAGAGATGTGGCTGCCCCACTGACTGTGTCCCAGTATGTCCCAGATCAGATTTTCTCAGCCAGCAGTGCCAGCTTCCTTCTCTATCCAACTGCCTTGGGACCTGTGAACCTTCTTCTGCCCAGCATGTCCAAGCACTCTCCACCAAAGCCAAGGTGCTACAGAGATCAGTAGCAATGGGGAAAAACAGTGGGACATCAGGCTTGTGCATAATCAAAGGCAAAGCCCAGCATGCTGCTGCCTAAATGCAGCTTTCAGCAGCCAGGGTGTCTCAGGCTGTGTGGCACTTGAAGCTGCCAGTTTGGGAAGTGGCAGCAGTCTGGCTCCCTTCAGCCACACCACAGTGACAGCTCTGCACTGCACAGACTGAATGACAACAGGCTTTAGCTCCTCCTAACAGTGTCAGAGTTAAAATGGCTGGAAAATCATTAACAAGCCAAAAAACTTGAGGTATCCAAGTTAAGATGATGCTGAAGGGGTTGGAGCCAGCACAAGATGGGAATACAGCACTGGCTCAGGAAACCTTGCACATGGAGCAGAAACAGAACCATTTTTCCAGGGTGAATTTGCAGACTTATTCATTAAAAATAAGCCAAGTGGTGAAGGGGCAGGGTTAGGGTTGTAAGGGCACTCTGGACTCACTGTGACGTGTTTCATCTCCGAGAACAGGATCCGGTTGGGGATTTCCACCATGTTGTCGTGCAGGAACTTGCGCCGTTCACACAGGGGCCTAGAGCAGGGCATGGACAATGAGGGACAAGCAATCCCAGCAGGAACACTGAGAAAAGCTCTTTAAGTCATGAAATGATTCATTCCAGAGAGTTCCAGAGAGGACAACTCGTTCTTACTTCCCTCCAGGAAGTGACAAAATAGAAATTCCACACTAATAGTGTGTTTAGGGGACAGGAGCAGCTGAGATGCAGCGAATCCCAATGTCTGGGAGAGCAAGAGGAGCTCCACAGTGAAACTCCTTGGCATAGCAAGATCCCTCCCACACAGCCCTGATTTTACAGTGAGTCTGACAGCCCAGGGGAACTGGTGTCTCTGCTCTGGTGAGGTTTTCCAGGCAGTTTATCCCGGGAAACCAGCCCAGGCACTCTGCCCTGCCTGACACACCTGTCCATCAGGCTGATGTCATTGAAGTAGATGCAGTCAAACACAAACAGGCAAACGTTGGCATCTTGGAAAGCAGCTTTCTGAAACACAATGAACATCAATCCAGAGAATTCTGCAGGCACAGCAAACAGTTTTAGAAAAGCAATGAAACAAAAGGGTGGATTTTTCTCTCTATAATATTTTAGGTATGATAAGCTCAAGCCTCTTCTAAAAGAAGCATTCTGAGAATTAAGATTTACAACTGAATGTGACAAAGCACAAGCTAAGAAGAGGAAAAAAATGTTCATTTCCCAGGAATGGGAAACAATGCTAAAAACATTATTGACTTTGGGCAATGCAACATCTGTCACTACGGCTGCAAAAAACCCAACCCATTTCTAGAGACAGCAGATTAATGGCTACTTTTAACTTAAGCAGTTATAGTTTAATTTTCATTTTCCTGCCCTCTTCCTCACCCCCATTCAGTCTAGACACAAGCACTACATAACTCTTATATGGAATAATCACTGCATCCCTGTGGTCTCCCAGGCTGCCATACACTGCTCAAGCTATGAGAAACAATGGCAGAAGTGCAAGATTTTCCAAAGATTTTTTTAGTATTATTATGATCTTAATTTAAAATTAATATTTTAGTACTAATATTGTGAGATGAAGCTTTGTTAATGTGCTGCCAGTGGTCAGGTTAATATCAAATCTACTGTACTAGAGCAGTAGCTTTTCAATATCAGCCTTCTCTGGGATCTTTTTTTTCTCCTCAGATGCTCTAACATGCACCAGAGCTCTGAAATTACACTGATAATCAACAGAGCTGTTTAAATCAGCAGAGTAACAGCCTTCAAACATAACAAAGCATTTTTATTTAATTTTTTTTTTACCTTGTGCACACCAAGAGTCCCAAAAGGAAGTGGCTTGCCAGTTTTATTGTCAATTAGGAGAACTTCTGAATCCAGGATCATACTTTGCCCACCAGGGAAAGCCTGGGGGATGAAGTCCTTAAAATGTGCTACCTTAGGAAGAGAAAAGAAAAATAACTGGCTGAAGAGAGGGATTCACTCCAATGCAGGTGTTTTATCCACAAGAATCTGAGGCACATGTGGCACACCTGCACTACTCTGGTGCCCATAGCAGTCTACAAATAGAAAAATGAGGCTTTAATAAACAGAACCAAGTCCCCCAGCTGGCACCAAGGCTCCCAAAATGCAGTGCACAAAGAGGACTCTATAGCAGACAGATGAAATTTGGTTCCAAGCTCTTAATGTGCACCAAAATTAAATGATCACAATTTCAAGTGTTGCTTTTCCAGATTTTACACATCTACGTAAATCAGAAATGAATCTCCAAGAAAAGGAATCCTCCTTGCCTATGAAAGAAACTATTGGGAATGCAGTGGGTGAGCTGGCACAAGGCATGAGGCAGTGCCCAGGTGCTTACTTTGTGGGGGAGCACAGGTTTGAGGCTCCTGCTGAAGTAGCTGAAGTGATCTCCGTTCTTGTGCACCTGCACGCGCTCGCCGTCGTACTTGATCTCGGCGTACATCCCGTTGGGACACTTCTTCATGGCGTACTCGATGGACTTGCAGGCCTCAGCCTTGGGGAGACAGGATCCAAAACCCAGTGACACATGGAAAACTGAGCTGCTCTTCCCTAAGTTCATGAATGAGCTACAATGAATTCCCTTGTGCAGCTAACCTCTGTTAGCAAGTCCAAGTTTTCCTTGATTAATAATCACTTACTTAGAATCATCTGCATATGCCCAGATAATTACAGCTTTTCAGTGCTTATCTCCTCCAAATGCTTTAAAATGTACACTGTGCCTTTTGTTAGGAGGGTGCTCAGCCCAGAAGTAAATATTTAACTCAGCTTTGTTCACACAAAAAGCCTGACTTATTTGAATCTCTAATCCACTGCAAAGCTTAACACTATTTCCAGAGAAAGGATCAACTTCTGCAATGACAGCAAACAAACAAAATAAGACTGGAGAGCAAGACTGAAAGCAAAGCAAGGTTTTAGCTTGGCAGTGGCACTGAAGGTGCAAGTACTGAGTACATTGAATACTTGGCCTCGTGGAAGATGCTTTCTAAACTGGCATCAAACAACACTGAGCCCTGCCCAGTCAGCCTGCACTGAACAACCAGTGCCCTTCAGCTGGGGGTCTCTGCTCCCTGCCCAGCTGGCAGCAGGGAGGGGACCCAACCTACCAGCATGGGCTGCACCGGGGTCATGAGCGAGGCCTGCACACTCAGGGCCCTCTTCAGCCCCTTCTCGGCCTCCTGCTGGTTCTGCAGCACCCGCTCCACCACGTCCTGCAGGTTCCGCGAGGCCTTGAACGCCTCGTAGGCGTTGGGATCCAGAGCATCCAACCTGCAAGCCATGGAGGAGAGGGGGAACACGGATCAGCCTTAGGCCTGCTGCTGCTGCCTCAGGAAATGAGCGTTTCTGTGGTCAGGGCACTCACACGTGCTTTGCTCCAGCATTCATTTTCAAGTCGTGCTTAATCAGCCTGATGATGCATTTCAGGTCGTTGCCCGTACACCTGAAGAAGAGAAGATTCAGCAATGGTGGACATTGAATTGAACAACTTCCCAGCTGAAAAGGAGGAACTGATCCAGGTCTCTTTAAATAAATGCCCTCCCTATGTGGAGGGTTTAAACAAAACTGAGAACACATGTTAATAGTGACACCTCAGAGGCACAAGGGAATATCCCAAAGGCTTTCCAGCATCTTTATGCCAACATTAATTCTGCCTCAGTGTTGATGTACCTTCCAAAATTTACTTACTTAATGCATCAAGAGTAGCTGATAGTAAAATCCTCAGCCTCAGATCAAGAATTTTTGTCTAAATGTTTTGAAGGCTTTTCACAACATATTTAAGAACAACTTAATTAACAGCTAAACACCATTAGCATATTTCTGCAAATCACTTGTTTGGTACTGACTGAAGAGTCCTGACAGGCAGGGATGAAGTTCTCTGGCATGAACAAGAGCCATAAATATTCTCCACTGCTGTCAAGGTGTCTCAATCACGCCACTAACAGCAGCTTACAGATGCTAATTAAGCTCAGTCTCTGTGGCTCATTATTTTTCACCTACTCCAGCTTGTAGAGAACCACTCCCAGTGTTTGGGCAAACCTTCAGAGGCAGATTCCTCCCCTCACCTGCGACTGATCTGCTGCAGGACACTCTGCTGGTCATCCTCCTTGGTGAGCTTGGACAGCTGGATTAGGAATTCATCAACCTCCTGGATGGTCAGGAAGCTCTTGGCTGCTGGAGGACAAGTCTTGCTCTGCTCGAAGAAGATCCGTATGGTCTCAGAAACATCTCCCTGTCTCCAAAAACAAACCCAGGGTGTGGATGAGAGGCATGGCCAGACAATGGGGATGCCACTGGGGATTCAGCATGGTCACAGTGAGGATAAGGACAGGAATGATGCTGGGATTGTGTAAAGAAATCAAACACTCAAGGAAGCTGCCACAACACATAAAGCTGCTCAGCTGTTTCATTTGCCAAAAAAGGTAATTAAGAGTACCAGCATCATCTCATGGCTCTATTTTTCCCTGCTGCAGCAGCACAGACCCTTTATTTCCTCAGGATGAATCCACTTGTAAATCCAAGGATGTAGGACAGGCTAGTGATGTCACCAGAAGGCACTACATAGCAAGGCAATGAACAGAGATGAAAGAATTACCTTTATTATCTAATTCACCCCTTTTCTGCACCTTGCAGTGAATCACAGGGTGCACAGTCAATCACCAACTCCTGTGCACAGGGACTCAGTGCACAGCTGAGCACTTGCAATTGTACCAACTTAATTGTATCAACCAACTGCAGCTGCCAGTGACAGGTCTGTTAATTGAATCCCAGGTTTTGATATGTGGTGGTACAAAAGGAGTCACACAAATCAGTTCTGTAGCAATGTGCCAGACAAAGGAGTTCAGACAAACAGATGCAGACCACCTTGCCTAGATAATTTTAGTCTTGCTTTCTAAAGCTTTGCAGGTGGATTCTTATCCTGCTTTCTGTTCAAGCATGATTTTCCACAGGTTCCAGATGGCAGAAAATGCTATGAAAACTGTTAAAGCCAAGGAAAACCAAAATAAATCACCAGCTCCCATTCTAAGAGTCAAGCTAAGGAGTAAAACAACCCAAACCATTACAGAATTTCCATAAGCAAAGGGCTGAACAGCAGAAATTAAGAGAGCTGCTGTCTGCACTCACCTGTTCCAGGTCCCGGACCATTTCTTCCTGGTTGCAGTTAAAAATCCTACTGAACAGCTTAACAATCTGCTTATCATTCAAGTTGTAAACTATTTTAATGACACCTGGTAACAGCAGCTTAATGGTCAAGTATACATCACCATGAAAACCATCTGGAAAAAAAAAAAAAGGCACATTATAACTCTGAGGATTTATTTTCATGTCCTGGCTCTGGTTGGTTGTGCCCATTTGAATAACCCTGGGGATAAAACCCACAGCTGGGGCTTCTGTTGGCTCCATATGAGAGGAGTTCTTAGTGGAAATACCCACAATTTGCCTCTAAATCTGATCTCAGCACTAAATTTGGCACCTACAACACCCGAGTGAGGCTTTTTTGTCTGAATTTGCTATTTAAAGAGTTCACTTCTCAAATATTATCTCCACAGTTCAGAAATCACCACAACACAACGCTGGAACCCCACAACAATCCCATTTTAATTTCACCTTTCCTTTTGAAATCAAGACTTTGAGGCTGAGAGGGCTAAGAATGGCAAGCAGAGCCATACCTCCTGCAGATCCCTTCCTGAGGAAGTCCTGGATGATCTGTGTTTTCACATTGTAGCTTGGCTTTTCAGCCACCATGGCACAGAGCTTGCGGAACTCTCGCAGCAGGCAGTCCTTGTGCTTGGGGTCACACTTGGCTGCAGACAGGCTGGACTTGTGGGCAGAGTCTGCAGGGGCATCTTCTGAATTCTTTGGCTTGGCTGCATCAAACACATCATCACAAGTTGTTTTTTTTAACAATAAGGAGCAAATGTTGCAGTTACCTCTGCCTGGTAAGCTGGGAACAATCCCAGTGTGCTGGCAAAGCTTCAGAGCTAAAATTGATGACTTTTAGAAAAACCTTCAAACTATTTTTACCCTTCACGTTACACCAGAATTTTCTGTATCTTAATTCTATCAGAAAAATATGATTAAACCACAGTGTAAAGGAATTTCTCCTTCCAGATGCCTCTGGTTTATTTATTTGTTCATTTTTTTTTTCTACTTTATAGGTTTTTCCCCTTCACAGCAAGAGGTAAATTCTAAAATGGGGGAATATGTCCCAATCCCCTTTTCTTTCCTAACACCAATCCCCTGCAGGAGCTGATGTCTGTGGCTCTGGGCAGTTTGGAGCTCCAGGTGGGTGTCAGGTCAGTCAGAGCTCACACAGGGACTGTCCTGCTGCCAGCTGCTCCTCAGGACAAGTTATCCCTTCCATGAACACCTTAACTGGGAATCCCTCACCAGTTTTTCCTGGATTTTGAGCTTCACATGGGATAACTTTAGGCTATGCCTTCAGTTTGACTGGAATGAGCCAATGGACGCAGGCAGATGGAGTCAGCCTCACTATGTGGGTCATGGCAGAACCTTGGTTTCCTTGGGAATACTGGAAACTCCAACATCTTTCAAGACTGACAACCTAAGCAAGCACCAACGCCTTCTGGCAAACCAGAATTTAACAAAAATTAAGACTAAATCACCTAAAGAAAAAATCTACTGATCTGAGGCAACCTCTGATGCTGAGATTAGAAGAAATTGATTTCCCAGAACCAGTTTCTTGATTCTTACCAGTGAATCCAGAGAATTTCTTTGGTGGATCTTTTGTGGTCAGCTGTCCTGTGGCAGTGAGCTTTGCCTGCACGATCACCTTTTTCTTCGGGGTACCTCCAGTCTTGGAATTGGCTTCTGGAAAGCAAAAATGTTCAAAGAGTCAGTCAGGAATAATCTCATACATCTCTCAAGATATTATGTATGATACAGAGTAAAAAGCCTTAACAGAAATGGGAATGGAAGGAGAAAAAAACCCTGATTTTTTTTTTAGGTTACAGAAGTGAAAAGAACATGTATTTTTTTTTCAAAGATCACAGAAAAAGGTGAAAATGGAAAATAACTGATGCTTCATTATGGGTTTTATTTGCTGATGAATTAAATCACCTAGGCCTCGCCCACAATCAGTTGTGGCAAATGAATCAAGGCGTACCACTGTAAAAGTGACCATTTCCTCCCTTTCCTACATGGCTGAGGCAGGGTTTGGAGCAGCACCACACACTTTGTCCCTAAGGCATACAAATAAATCCATGAGGATTTCATGGCAAAGGCACAGCTGGGTGACTTGAAAGCAAGGAGAAGAGTGACCCATTCACTGCCTTGTGCCTCACCTGAGATGTACTTGTTGATTGCTTCTTTCTCCTCATCCTGTAGCTCTTCCCACCCCTCCAAGTCTGTGATGTCTTCGATTTTCTTGGTGGTGGCCCGGGCCTTGTCCAGCTTCTCAAACATGCACTTGACATGGTACCACTCCTTCATGTCCCCCCCGGACTCCGTGAAAGGATTGGGGACAATTTTCCCAATGCGCACCATCCCCTTCACGATCTTCTCCTTGCACTTCTTGCAGCCCGCGGTGCCTCGCTTGGCATAGTCCACACAGTACCTCTGCTCTGCCATGTCCTCCGCAGCTGTGCAGGCTGGGCGCAGCCAGCTGCCCAAAAGCAGGGAGAGAGGAAAAGCTCCGGCAGCACCGCGCCGGTTTGCGGTCGGCAGGGAGACAGGCTGGAACAGCAGCTGGCACCAGTAACCGGGGCTGACTCGGACACAGCAAGAGAAGGGTCTGGCCACGGAGAGCTGTGGGCGAGGGCAGAACAGCGCTGTGCCCCTGCCGAGAGCGCGGACAGCGTGTGACAGTGTCCTGCCGCCCGTGGGCATCCAGCCTGTGCTGTGCGTGCTGCGAGCGACAGAGGAGACACTCAGCACCCTCCGCCCGCCGAGAGCCCTCCAGCGGTCCCAACCCTCACCCCCAGCCCGGCCCCGGGGCGGCCTCCGCCGCCCCCGCTCCCC